>JAVIAB010000126.1:15637057-15747057 GCA_032433765.1 Megaustenia siamemsis
GTCCTATTGTCAGTGTCTTGATTAAATGACAAGTCAAAACGTTTCTTACTTATGTGAAAGACAAACAGTGAAGAAAACGTTTGAACAGTAAGAGCTATAAGAAGAGAATTCTTTTATGACATAACAGAACAGCCTTGACTTTTGTTCGCAAAAACATAGACAATTAATAATGAAACACATGACTACAATAAAATTTTGAAAAAGAATGTAGACAGTCTAACGGAAAGTAACGAAACTTAACAATGACGTAAAATAGGACTTAAGATTAGATATCAATGCCGAAGAAAGACACGTCACATGCATTATAAAGAAAGACGCTTCTAATTTATTTTGGATCCATCTAGTTTACGATAAATTTAGAGCCAGCTTATCAGACGTCAGGATTTCGCCGGATATGTCCTACTTTTTTAAAGCGCGTATCCTGTGTCTGGAAGAGAGCGCATAAATAGATTTACATGTATTAGATCATCACAGGAAAAGATGACAACCTCTCTCTCGTTCTCTCTCATTTCTTTTTTTTCCATTGTTTCTCACACCATCGAAGATTGAGGTAAACACGAGTAACCTTAACAGTCCTCTGCTTCTTTATTTACACATAGTACATAGTGTTGCATTTGATATTCCACTAATTCATCCCTTCGACTATTTTACTTTGTTTCGTTTCCAATTAAAGGCAAATAATAAACTTGGTCTAGTGTTTTTAGTAGAAATCAAAATAATAATGAGTCAACTCTAGACAAGGACGAAGGAAGTCACATAAGATCCCCACATAGACACTTGTGTATCTTGAAGCATGTAACATCAATCTCCAACAAGATCCCCACATAGACACTTGTGTATCTCGAAGGAAGTAACATCAATCTCAGATAAGATTCTCACATAGACACTTGTGTATCTTGAAGCATGTAACATCAATCTCCGACAAGATCCCCACATAGACACTTGTGTATCTTGAAGCATGTAACATCAATCTCCAACAAGATCCCCACATAGACACTTGTGTATCTTGAAGGATGTAACATCAATCTCCGATAAGATTCTCACATTGACACTTGTGTATCTTGAAGGATGTAACATCAATCTCCGATAAGATTCTCACATAGACACTTGTGTATCTCGAAGGATGTAACATCAATCTCGATAAGATTCTCACATAGACACTTGTGTATCTCGAAGGATGTAACATCAATCTCCGATAGGATTCTCACATTGACACTTGTGTATCTCGAAGGATGTAACATCAATCTCTGATAGGATTCTCACATTGACACTTGTGTATCTCGAAGGATGTAACATCAATCTCTGATAGGATTCTCACATTGACACTTGTGTATCTCGAAGGATGCAACATCAATCTCTGATAAGATTCTCACATAGACACTTGTGTATCTCGAAGGATGCAACATCAATCTCCGATAAGATTCTCACATAGACACTTGTGTATCTCGAAGGATGCAACATCAATCTCCGATAAGATTCTCACATAGACACTTGTGTATCTCGAAGGATGCAACATCAATCTCCGATAAGATTCTCACATAGACACTTGTGTATCTCGAAGGATGCAACATCAATCTCCGATAAGATCCCCACATAGACACTTGTGTATCTCGAAGGAAGTAACATAACTTCCGGTAAGATCCCCACATAGACACTTGTGTATCTCGAAGGAAGTAACATAACTTCCGGTAAGATCCCCACATAGACACTTGTGTATCTCGAAGGAAGTAACATAACTTCCGGTAAGATCCCCACATAGACACTTGTGTATCTCGAAGGAAGTAACATAACTTCCGGTAAGATTCCCACATAGACACGACACTTGGGCATCTCGAGACTTAGCGAACACCACCAGCTATTAATGGAAACAGTCAGTGATCGACACGCCAAGCTGTCAATTCAGAGGATCCACAGGACCAGTTCAAGACCTACTGTCAACGGTACAACTTGTTATCATGTTACACGAACTACATGCTAAGAACATTCTAAAGGGCACAGAACCAGGTGACAGAAATGGAGGTCGATGGGGAAACATTGGAAAGACAACATCAGAGAATTGACAGAATAACCCTTCGTCTCATCTTTGAAAGGGAGCCACGATAGCTCAGTGGTTAGTGAACTGGACTGCAAAGAACAAGAGGTAGGGTTCGATCCCAACCGACGGCTTCCGGGTTTACCCAGCCTTAAGTGGGTACCGGATTTTTTTTCTGGGAAAGTAAAGCGGCACTGGCGAAATACCGACCACATTACCCCAAAAATCATGTGCCGAAGGTCTGTCAAATTTATGGTCACTAACACCATATTTCCTATACGCCACTTGGCGTGACGGGGGTACTTTACTTTTTTACTTTACTTCATCTTGAAAGCTGCTCTAGTTCTTGATAGTTGGATGGGAGCTGAGAGATGGACGTCAAGCGCAACAACCGTCAAGACTACAGGATTGATAATTAATTGTTGTATTCTTATATAGGGTGTTTATAAAGTCTCACTACACTTGGTATCTAGGTCAATTTGAAAAAAATGTTTATGACGTCATCACAATATGTGCTCAATGGTAAGTTCACTTGTTGCGACAGTTTTCTTAATGACTTGTCTGGACTTTTAAGGATTCTGTCTTGGATATCTAAACATATTTCATCATTCACAGCAGGCCTACCAGATCGTGGAGCATCTCCCACATTTCCAGTAGCAATAAACTTATTCAACAAATTTCATTGACAGTGGGAGCACATATTGTGATGACGTCATAAACATTTTTTTTTCAAATTGACCTAGATACCAAGTGTAGTGAGACTTTATAAACACCCTGTACAATACATTCTTGACAGAATGACGTTCGCGACGAGCGCCTCAGGTCTAGCCCACATCGCACACAACTCACTCAGTCATTCTCGACAAGACCATCCTCGCTTTGTCTTTATGCCACCTTTCTCTCGAAGTTTACTGCAAAGACCTGTCTTTGTTACAGTAACTGAAACTCTGTTGGGAACTCAGCATGGCTAACTAAACTCTGTTCTCACAATATACTTTCTCTCATCATTGTACATCTTGAGCATGGCCAACTAAACTCTGTTCTCACAATGTACTTTCTCTCATCATTGTACATCTTGAGCATGGCCAACTAAACTCTGCTCTCACAATGTACTTTCTCTCATCATTGTACATCTTGAGCATGGCCAACTAAACTCTGCTCTCACAATGTACTTTCTCTCATAGTTGTACGTCTTGACAGTACGCGTGCGGTGACTTTGTTTAGTTAAACCATCAGTAAGACAGTATGAGACGCTGTAAGTCTCCGCGTTTCCTATTTGTTGCCCTCTAGTTTTCAGATCATTAAAGGTTAGAAAGGATCATTCACTCTTCCATAATTTGTTCATTATTTTCATTTCCAGGAATGTCTTTCGGTGCTGTCAGACATATTGCAGACATTCGTGCTGATGATGCAAGCAGGGAGGGACAAAGTGTTATTGGCTTGCAAGCTGGTTCGAACAAAGGGGCGTCTCAATCAGGTCATGATTTTTCTTTTCTAAAGACAATCATTTCCTTCATTTTTCTTTTCTAAAGACAATCATTTCCTTCATTTTTCTTTTCTAAAGACAATCATTTCCTTCATTTTTCTTTTCTAAAGACAATCATTTCCTTCATTTTTCTGCTCCGTGTCAGCATTTTGACATAAATGAACATTTTTATGTTCTCAAAGCTTTTTGTGTGTCCATTTAGCCAGCAATAAAGGGCGTTTCAGTCCTGGTTCTACAGAAATTGAAAACTTTTTTGTTGCACCCATTTCCAGCGACCGATGATCTTATATACACAATACATGTGTGTGTGTGTGTTTAACACTATATAGATTACTGTGCGCGGTTTATTGGACTGTGTGAAATAAAACTTGGCGCACGTTTCAGTTTGGGTGGTGTAGACCTGCCAGTGCAGTTACAAGTGACGTACACTATTCACGGAGAAGATAATCTCGGCGCCGAAGAGGAACATGTATCACAGATAATTGTAAGGTATGTGTGTAGGTCTCATCACAGGCATGGGGAAACGTAATCGTTGAATTAGAGATTACAGAGAGTTCAACAGAAACATCTGTTTTTTTTTGTCATAACGTCAAGATTGAATTAACAATATAGTGTTCTGTAGCTACAGCGATGTTACCTACAGGAACGACTACAATCAAACTGTCTCACAACATTTTATTGTTTACCGGAACACTCTACAGAAAACATTCAAGCTCGTTACAACCAAACTGGATCCATAACTGGTCTCTATAGAAGTGGCCGTCCAAAAGTTCCGCCGTTGCTCAAAAAAGCTGCGTATGCCTTTCGCATCTCTGTTTTAAATTTATTTAATCAACATTGGCTGTCATGAACATTCCAGGTTAAGACGTAAGTAAGTAAAAGTAAAGAGCCCCCTTCACGCCACGTGGCCAATAGGGAATATGGTGTTAGTGACCATACATTTTACAGACCTTCGTCACATGATTTTTGGGGTAATGTGGTTGGTATTACGGCCGTGCAGCTTTACTTACACAGAAAAAAAATATCTGGTACCCATTAAAGGCTGGTTGAAACGGAAGCCGTCGGTTGGGATCGAATCATATCGAATTTGCTCAAAACAGCTTCGTAGGTCTTTTGCATCTCAGTTTTAAATTTATTTAATCAACATTGACTGTCATGAACATTCCAGGTTAAGACGTGTGTCGTACAAAACAACGTCGAATAGGCTCAGAGAGACAAATCTGTTTCCTCATAGACCTGTATTTAGACCAGTGCTATTAGTTTGCCATAGTCAAGAGAGCTTGGGCCTGGCAGCATGTGACAGGACCTTGCAGTGGTCCTATGAGTAAAGATTATGTTTGCAAGGCAATGATTAGCGTTATATGGCGTACCGGCGTTAAGAAGAACGTTTCGATGAGGAGTGTCTGCTACATAGAAACAGGCAGGATGAGTGGAGGCAGTCTCATAGTTGTGGGTCGGAAGTTCTTGTATCATCATCATGTGCCATATCGGTTGGCGTAGGCGATCATCTCCTTCCACAATCTTTTATCTATAGTGCATCGTACCAGTTCTGTTGCTGATGCCATGACACCAAGCTATCCAGTATTTTCTCTCTTTGTCGTTAGTGATCTCTCTTTCCTTTTATTTTGCCAGTTGTAACCAAGTATTCCAACTTTCCTCTTCTCATGATGTGCCCGAAAAATGTTGATTGTTTCTTTCTTATATTTTTTTAGGAGCTCCCTTTTTGTGATGTTCTATTTGAAAATTTCCTCATTGGTCTTTTTAGCTGTCCAGGAAACTTTCGACATTCTTCTGAGAAATCCCATCTCTGTGGCCTCTAATCGTTTTTTTCATTTGTTTGTCTACTGTCCATGATTCGCTTCCATAGGTCAGAATTGGTTCTATACAGCACCGATGAACTTTCTTTCTCACTTCTATTGACATAGATTTGTTTCATAAGATATTTTTCATTTTCTGAAATGCTATTTTGGCCTGAGCTATTCTGCTTTTTATTTAAGTGGTGCATCTTCCTTCCATTTGATGTTATTATTGTGCCCAAGTATTTGACACGCTGCACTTGTTTCAGATTTGTCCTGTTTATTTTTATGTTGCATGATGGTGGTGATGGGGTGTTTATAAAACCGGTGTGCAGTGAAAATATTTGCGAAATTACGGGAAATTGTAACGTAACTATTTTATTACTCATCTAGACACTACTACCCTTGGCTGGCTTGTATTGGGTAAAGTGGCTGTTCACACGATCAAGTTGTGTCTACAGCATGTGTTCAAAATGTCCCCCACGGGCCTCAAGATATTGTTTGGAACCTTGTGGACTGTACTCATTAGTAGATTTATCCGTTGAGACAACCACCTTAAAGATTTATGAGGACTCATTCTGGTCAGAATATGAAGCACTGTGTCTTCTGAAGTTGAAGGCCTTCTAGATCGGTATATATCTACCACACTGCCCGTAGCACGAAACTTGTCAACCAAAGTCATAACATCATTGCGGTAGGTGACTTGTGAGTCTGGAAATGTCAGCACAAATTGTCGAATTACTTCTTTAGTATGTTTGCCACCATTACGGTACACATTTTCAACCAAAAATACCCCGTTTTCAATATTTACCATTATTTCCTTTCAGCAAATAAACTGTGAGTATAACAACTGCTTGTTTTGTGCTGCGTTGCAGACGGGATTGTGGACACAGAATATCACGACGCACATTTCATCAACTGATGACGTAATTTCACAAATATTTTTCCAGTGACTGCCCAGCGACTTTATAAACATCCTGTACAACAAGAACGAGACTCGTTATAATCAATGATAACCTTATGGGTATTGGACACTGAGAAGAAATACCCTCAAACCACATCGCTTGAATCAACAACGGATTAATGTCTTACCAATGGCTGTAGTTTCCTCGGACTTTCTTCCCATGACCACACGTGGGACGGACGAAAGCTAATGTTGCAAATAAGACAAAATCGAGTTAAACATTCATCAACAGTTAGCTCAAGCGTTGCAAGAAGAACGGAATATCATACTCAGGAACGGATCGAGAGGCTCATGGGCTCGATAAAAAGGCGCTGTCAGTGATAATAGTTCAAGATGGACACACACGGCACCAATATCTAGATTTCATATTTTTTCGTGGAGATGCTACACTTACCTCAAGTTTTATATTTCTTTCTTGACACTTTCACAAAAATCAAAGGGAACACTTGTTCTGTTATTCAATATTAAACCACATTGCGCAACAAGCTTTATTTCATGTCGTCCGAGAGATCACGTGGTTTATGTAGTTTTGAACACTAAATTTTTATTTTTTCTTCCACGTGAGAATAATAAGAGTTTATTATGTCTGTCATGTTTTATTGAATACATTATGCATTTGTTGACAATGAGGATGAACGTTCTAAGTGATCACTGTGACGATATTTCAGGTATGTCATTTGGTGCTGTGAGACATGTCGCTGATATCAGAGCCGATGACGCCAGCAGAGAGGGTCAGTCAGTTATCGGTCTGCAGGCTGGGTCAAACAAGGGAGCATCTCAGAGTGGAATGTCCTTTGGAGCAGTGAGACACGTCGCTGATATTCGCGCTGATGACGCCAGCAGACAAGGGCAGACGGTGATAGGTCTGCAGGCTGGGTCAAACAAAGGAGCATCTCAGAGTGGAATGTCCTTTGGAGCAGTGAGACACGTCGCTGATATTCGCGCTGATGACGCCAGCAGACAAGGGCAGGCAGTCATAGGTCTCCAGGCTGGATCAAACAAGGGAGCTAGTCAAAAGGGTAAGAAATCCAAAAAGAGAAAATGAAGTTTTCTTTATTTTAATTTATGCTTAACTCTTTCCGTACGCTTCATGTGCGTCACTCTCAATTTGATTATTGTGAACCGTCATCAAACCTTATTCTTTTTTTACATGTCTTGTGTCATCATTCAAATGAAGACACAGGACCACCAATAATGCAGAGTGAAGCGGAGGACGCAATTAAACACATGAAAAGAGGCAAAGCTCCAGGTCCTGACAATATAACAATCGAAGAGATAGATGCATTAGGAGAGTTGGGAGTACAAGTCATAACAAAAATTACTCAATGACGTATATAACACTGGACACATACCCGAAGATCTACTAAAATCTATCTTTGTAGCCATACCGAAGAAGTCAGGCGCCACTGATTGTGAAAACCATCGCACTATTAGTCTCATGAGCCATATGACTAAAATATTACTAAGAATAATCATGAGACGTGTAAGGAACAAAATAAAACCAGAAATAAGTGAGGAACAATGTGTATTTGTGGAAGGATAGGTCACTAATAATGCAATATACATCTTAAGAACATTGATAGAAAGATCTATAGAGGTAAAGAAAGATCTATATATGTGCTTTATAGACTACACGAAAGCATTTGACAAAGTAAAGCATGTGGAAATAATCAATATGCTGGAGAAACTAAACACTGATGGCAAGGATATGCGAATCATAAAAAAACATGTACTGGCAACAGATAGCAGCTATACGAATTAACAACCAAACAGGACAATTCCAATATATAAAACAAGAAGTCAGACAAGGCTGTGTTGTGTCACCGGATTTGTTTTCACTTTACAGCGAATATATTACGAGATCAATAGTAGACAAAAAGGAATTGAAGTCAACGGTCACAACATAAATAATTTGCGATATGCGGATGGCACAGTCTTAATAGCAGAGACAGAGATCGAACTACAAGAAATGATAGACATAATAGTAGAAGAAAGCAATAAGAAAGGTCTCAGTCTGAATAGTAAGAAAACAGAAGTAATGGTTATATCGAAGAAACAATCACCACCATCATGCAGCATAAAAATAAACGAGACAAATCTAAAACAAGTGCAACGTTTCAAATACTTGGGCACAATAGTAACATCAGATGGGAGATGCGCCACAGAAATAAAAAGCAGAATAGCTCAGGCCAAAATAGCATTTCAAAAAATGAAAAATATCTTATGCAACAAATCTATGTCAATAAAAATGAGAAAGAGAGTTCATCGGTCTATATAGAACCAATTCTGACCTATGGAAGCGAATCATGGACAGTAGACAAACAAATGAAAAGACGATTAGAGGCCACAGAGATGGGATTTCTCAGAAGAATGTTGAAAGTTCCCTGGACAGCTAAAAAGACAAATGAGGAAGTTCTCATAGAGGCCAACACAAAAAGGGAGCTCTTAAAAAACACCAGAAAGAAGCAATCAACATTTTTCGGGCACATCATGAGAAAAGGAAAGTTGGAATACTTGGTTACAACTGGCAAAATAAAGGAAAGAGAGATCGTGGGCGACAAAAGAGAGAAAATACTGGATAGCTTGGTGTCATGACATGGAAAACAGTCAACAACAGAACTGATAAGATGCACTGTAGATAGAAGATTGTGGAGAGACATGATCACCTACGCCAACCGGTATGGCACATGATGATGTATCATCTTGGTATTTGGTGAAATCTAATTCCTTGTTCAATTATCTAAAAATTCATTTATTATATTTTATATGTTAGATACATATAAATATGTAGATTGATTCTTAAAATCATGACAAATTTTGTCTCTGAAATCTCTTTCTTTGCATTGATAAAAATCTTCCGTAAGGAAAGAGTTAAGAGGCAGGTATAAAATATATAAAGCGTTTGATCATTGTAATAGCGCACTAGCTTAGCGACAACGTGAACGAGGGCTGGATCGGCGCTCTCCATTCGGGAAAATTTATACCTGACTGTGTTGGGGAAGGGAGGAGAAAGATAAATAATATAAAGAGAATTAGCACTGACCCCCCCCCCCCCCCCCGAGGGAGGAGGAAGATAAACAATATAAAGAGAAATAGCATTGCCCCCCCCCCCCCCGAAGGGAGGAGAAAGATAAACAATATAAAGATAAATAGCACTGCCCCCCCCCCCCCCCGGGGGGCGAGTTTGTTCCTTATATACGTCACCACTGTTATGTCTTGAATTCATCAAGGAGCAAGTGGTGGGTTATTGTCTCCACCTACCCTTGATCAATTCAAGCCATTATTTGCCTTTTACCAAGTACCGCTACTACTTCACGTTTGTCTGGAGTCATCCGTGTTTGTTGTTCTTGTTGCTTATCTTCATTTCGTTGTTCGTTTCTGTTGTCCTTGTTTTCTGCAGAACTGCAGAAGACCTCATGTACGCTAAAACGTCAATATTTTGAAATATCCCTTCTTATATACACCACTATGGTTGTGACTTAAACTGATCACTACGGCCGTGCCACGTCAACATGAGATCTTGATTGTCTGATCCCCAGGTATGTCGATGGGTGCTCAGCGGCACATCGCAGACATCAAATCAGACAACGTTGTCGCTGCTTCACACGCCACAATCAACCTCCAGTACGGTTCCAATAAAGGAGCTAGTCAAGCCGGCTTCGGACCAGGCCGCAGAGATATCATTGGAAATTAGAACACCTTCAGACAGTACGGTCTTTTGATAGAAGGTCTTTAAGGAAAAGTTAACTTCTGAAAGATAGCTTTTTTGAGAATAAGTTAAATTCTTATAGAGGATAATCTTGACGATAAATTAACTTCTGAAAGGGATTTTTTTTCTTAACCCTGAGGATAAATCTTCTTCTGTTACGACATTTTAAATTAATTGAATAATTTATCGTTAAAAAAAGGAATATTATTTAGCTAAATTATGTCAACAGACTTCAGTCATTCAAAAGCACTTTTCCTGAAGCATTTTTATTTAAACTTTAACAAATGTTCCAAAAGATATATCTAAGATGATACCACCAAATCGACATCATATTTATGAGTGAATTCGTTGTCTATAATTATGTTCGATTCTTTTGTCGAACTTTTGTATACTTTCTTATAATATTAATAGGTAAATAAATATATAAAGACAGAAACAAGGAAGTGATTGATGAAATGACAGTCAGATATCATTATATTAGTTGTACTGGTTCAATTTTTACATACAATATTTATTTATTAAAAGGAAGTTAATTATTGCGAAATTCTAATGCTACCTTTTGGTACGATGTGAAATGTTTAAAACAGTTTCTCACATCTTGAAGGAATGATTCTATCGGTGAAATCTCAATCATTCTTCATTAATCATTCACTTTTAAACATCATCCATTTTATTTCTTCATTAACGCTGCCTTCACTCTTCCTGTCTTCTCGTCGATAAATTGACTGAAAGCTCTTTATGGGGAAGTTTATTGTTCTTATCAATCTAGTATTAGTTCCTGACACACAGAATTCCATTGAAATATTGTAATTATATAACAAGACATTTTGTATAGTTACTGGATTTAAGAAAAGTATGTTAAGACCTCGTTATGAATATTTTTGCAAATAATTAATCGTTTAATTTTAATTTGATTACATCGAACATTTTTTTCTTAAAAGTGACTATTTGTGTATTAAATTCACTTTTCAAATTCATTTTTGTCATGAAATTGGATTTTATGAAAATAAATCATCGCGCGTATATCAATTGTATGCTATTTCCTGCATTTTATTTTCTGGTTTGAATTCTGTTATGTGTAAATATATTAACTGGCCTTTTACTACGTTTGATTTGTGAACATTTTCTAGTTATTTATATTTCAAAGGCAATGCATGACTAAGAGTTAATACATCAGAGATAAATCGATATATGTCTCAATCCAATATAAGTTCAACTTTATTGCGATGTATGTGTAACATGAAGTTTATGACTTTATGTGTACTAACTTGAATAGTTTATTTTTAGGAAAGAAATATTTCTGGTATATTTTGCCTTGAGAATATAACTCAATTGTCTGTTACAAATCACATGTTGCGATGCGGTCTACATTCAAAGCTTTTTTTTTTTAAATCTCTCTTAATTATGCAATAATTGTTTCGCAAATGCGCTGTTTCATTTTTATGCAAAAGCTTAAACAAATTATTTCAGCTTAATATTTCAATTCGTGCTGTTTTAATATAAGAAAAGAACGATTAAAGTTTTTATTTTGCACACATTTAGGTTATGGTCAATTAAATATCACCCGGGCTTGTTATTCTGAGAGCAGTTTCCATGACAACGTTCTAAGATAAGATAATTTCAGTTGTAGAATAGATTTATTCGTGTGTCATCGACGGAAATACACGAGAATGAAAAATGAAACATGATGAGCTGTGTTTTTGTTTTTTGTTACTTCGATGTGGTTGTTGTATCTAACTCTCTATGTTGATTACATTAGAGGCCACAGAGTTGGGGTTGTTGTATCTAACTCGCTATGTTGATTACATTAGAGGCCACAGAGATGGGGTTGTTGTATCTAACTCTCTATGTTGATTACATTAGAGGCCACAGAGATGGGGTTGTTGTATCTAACTCTCTATGTTGATTACATTAGAGGCCACAGAGATGGGGTTGTTGTATCTAACTCTCTATGTTGATTACATTAGAGGCCACAGAGGAGATGGGGTTGTTGTATCTAACTCTCTATGTTGATTACATTAGAGGCCACAGAGATGGGGTTGTTGTATCTAACTCTCTATGTTGATTACATTAGAGGCCACAGAGATGGGGTTGTTGTATCTAACTCGCTATGTTGATTACATTAGAGGCCACAGAGATGGGGTTGTTGTATCTAACTCGCTATGTTGATTACATTAGAGGCCACAGAGATGGGGTTGTTGTATCTAACTCGCTATGTTGATTACATTAGAGGTCACAGAGATGGGGTTTCTAAAAAGAATGTTTAGAGTTTCCTGGACAGTTGAAAAGACCAACGAGGAAATTCTCAAAGAGATCAACACAAAAAGGGAGCTCATAAGAAACATTAGAAAGAAACAATCAACATTTTTGGGCACGTCACAACAGTAGGAAAGTTGGAGTTCTTTGATAAAATTGACAAAATGCCGGGAAAGAGAGATCGCGGACGACAAAGAGAGAAAATACTAGATAGCTTGGTGTCATGGCATGGAAAACAGTCAACAACAGAACTGATACGATGCACGGTGGATAGAAGATTGTGGAAGATGATGATCGCCTACACCAACCGGTATGGCACATGATGATGATGATGTTGATTACATATAATTCTCATTGCCCAGTCATTGATTTGTCTTTATGCTAGACCTTTGTTTTTATGCTAAGATCTTTGTCTTTATGCTAAGACCTTTGTCTTTATGTTAAGATCTTTGTCTTTATGCAAAGACCTTTGTCTGTATGTAAGATCTTTGTCTTTATGCTAAGACCTTTGTCTTTATGCTAGACCTTTTGTTTTTATGCTAAGACCTTTGTGTTTATGCTAAGATCTTGGTCTTTATGCTAAGACCTTTGCCTTTGTCTTTATGCTAAGATATTTGTCTTTATGCTAAGACCTTTGTCTTTATGGTAAGACCTCTGTTATTAGTGATTGGGAGCTTCGGTGGCTGAGTGGTTAGTGTACTCGTTTCTTGGTCAAAAGAGTCTGGGTTAGATTCCTAGAACAGACAGATTTTGTTTGGGACTGACCAGGTTCCGTGGTTCCTCTTGATCATTCCTCTTTTCTTCTGCGCTCAAGCCGTGTGACCATGCGAACTTAACACTTTGTCTTGTTTCATGATGAACGTGTAAGAACAACATTATGACTCACGATGAGCTGGTCGCATGGTCGGTACGTGTATAGACGTGTGTGTCCTGACTTTTCACTTAAACCTGCGCCATGGCTGACACACTTCGTCTTCGAAAAGCTGAATCAAACTGTGTGGTCCAAACAGAATGTAAAAATGGGCACCATAATTTTTTTATGTGAAGGAAAGACGGCTTGGCGTGATAGTGGCCCTATCATTAAAAAAATTGTGCTTGGTCATGGAAAGATAATGCTACTAACATCATATTCTAACAAGGCCTGGAGGGAACCTTTTCTCACTTAAATAAGAATACTATGGACAGCTAAGAAGGGTAATGAACACGTTCTGAAAGAGGTCAAATCAAAAAGAGAGCTAATATCCAATGTTTGGAAGAAACAATCATCATTTATATGACCATGTTATGAGAAGTGAACAGCTGGAATATATTGTGACAACTTGGAAATTTGAGGGACGAAGAGGTAGAGTGAAGCAAAGAGAAAAGATACCAGACAATGTAAGAGAATGGTTTGGCAGAAGGTCAACAACAGAAATGATAAAAACTATGGAGATCGAAAGTTGTGGAGAGACATGATCACCTACGTCAGTAGGCTTGGTACTTGATGATATTTATCGACAATCTGCGATCTGCATACAGAGTTGAGAAATAGAGAGCTTTGAATATTAATAATATACCCTTTTGGCAATAGGACAACAGACAAGAAAATCACTGGAGTGTAGAAATGTGGTTTTACAGAAGAATGTTGAGAATACCGTGGACAGCTAAGAAGAGTAATGAAGAGGTTCTGAGAGAGGTCAAAGCAAAAAGAGAGCTAATTTCCAATGTTAGGAAGAGACAATCATCATTTTTTGGCCATGTAATGAGAAGAGAACAACTTGAATATATTGTAACAACTGGAAAAATTGAGGGACGAAGAGATAGAGGTAACAGACAGCTTAAGAGAATGGCTTGGCAGAAGGTCAACAACGGAAATGATAAATAGCTGCCGAGATCGAATGTTGTGGAGAGGCATGATCACCTACGTCACTAGGCACGGTACTTGATGATGATGACCCTTTTGGCGTCTTGACAGAAGGTTGGTATCAAACAATCATAAGTCAGTAGTTTGGTAAAATATTAGTGTCTTATTCTGGATTCTGTTTGGCTGAACATCTTCTCTAGTGGCTGAATCAGCCAATTTTGGATAGACAGATAGGACCGCAGAATGAACAAGATGTATGTGTGGTATCTGGCCTCGACTCCTCTCTTCTGTGCCTTTTGTCTTCTGAATTTAATATCAACGTTGCCTTGAATGTTCCAGAGCCGTTTGTTATTTTTGTTCTCCGTGTGCACCCACCTGAAGCCTGTTGTTCCCAGATTCCTTCACTGATAGAGAATTCACTCCAGGCCGTTGGTATGGGAGATAATCATGGAAGTATACAAACCAACTCTCGAGAGAAATATGCTCATCATTTCCCTTTACAATAAAAATATTTATTGTTAATGTAATATATGATGATTGAGAGAGAGAGAGAGAGAGAGAGAGAGAGAGAGGGAGAGGGAGGGAGAGAGAGAAAAAAAGAGTGAGTTGGGGGGTGCCATTGGTGAGATATAAATAAGGATTAAGAGGGAGAGACAAATATGAGAGTTCAGAGAGAGAGAGATAGATAGAGAAAGAGAGAGAGAGAGAGAAAAGTATTATAAAGAGATGAGATATAGAGGCAAAGGTCAAGGGCAGACCAAGAAAGATGTTTCAAGAAATCAAAGAGACTTTTAATATGACACCAAAAGGTATATAAGAGACCTGGCTAGCAACCGGGATTCTTTCAGACAGCCTGTGGTGAATGTAACGTTCTGTGGGAAACCTGGTTAGCGACAGAGATTCTTTCAGGCAGGCTGTGTGTGGTGAATGTAACGTTCTGTGGGAAACCTGGCTAGCGACAGAGATTCTTTCAAGCAGGCTGTGTGTGGTGAATGTAACGTTCTGTGGGAAACCTGGCTAGCGACAGAGATTCTTTCAGGCAGGCTGTGTGTGGTGAATGTAACGTTCTGTGGGAAACCTGGCTAGCGACAGAGATTCTTTCAGGCAGGCTGTGTGTGGTGAATGTAACGTTCTGTGGGAAACCTGGCTAGCGACAGAGATTCTTTCAGACAGCCTGTGGTGAATATAAGGTTCTGCCGAGGACATGCGAACTGATGATGATGATGATGATGATTGTGAGATATAGAGACAATTAATGGTTCGAATACAGATAAGGATTCTGAGTGAGAGATGAAAGGTGCGGTGAGAGAGAGAGAGAGAGAGAGAGATAGAGAGAGAGAGAGAGAGAGAGAGAGAGATCGATCAGAATATTTGTCAGTAAAAGATGCGGATTCAGAAAACGTAACAGAAAAAGAGAAAGAAATAGAAATGAGAATTAAGAAAACATAATCGACATAGATTCAAATAGAGAAAGAGTCGAAGACAGAGTAGGGAGGTAAATGATGATTCACAATGAAAAAGACACAAATAAATAGAATGATAAATATGTATTCAGACTGAGAGATAGATTGGTTATTCAAGAGATGGAGACAGAGAGATAAACACACAGCAATTCTCCCTTCATCTGTGAGCATGTTTATCTCCATTTATAGATCACTTCAGCTGAAATCCTGGCAGATGTGAATACAGAAATCGCGAACAAAACAAAATCCACACAAATGATAATGATAGCAGAAGCAGCTACAGATACATTGTGCTTCCGCTCATGTACAGAGACAATCACGTAACGAAACAGTTATCAGCCATATCAGCACAACGCAGGCACTGCAGTCCCAGCTTGTTAGGCTAACTCAACAATGCAGTGGTGACTCGTACTTCGAATTTAATTGATTAAGGAGACCGTTCTAACTCTATTTTGTTCGAAGTCTGAATCACTTTTCTCCATTACAAATAACGGAATGTGTATTAATCTGTTCCCAGATCCTAAACAAGATCTATTTTAAAAAAATGCAGGAAATAAAAATTTATTGTGAAAATAAAACAATAAAACAGTCTAAGTAATAAATTATAACATTAAAAATATAAATAAATAAACACACAAATAAAACAATAAAACAGTCTAAATAATTATTAAAACATTAAAAATATAAATAAATAAACACACAAATAAAACAATAAAACAGTCTAAATAATACGTTAAAACATGAAAAATATAAATAAATAAACACACAAATAAAACAATAAAACAGTCTAAAAAATAAGTTAAAACATTAAAAATATAAATAAATAAACACACAAATAAAACGTAATAAAATGAAAAGTGTATGTACTGTAACTAAGTGAGGAGAGTGATGATGTCTCGTCTGGCTGCTGGCGAGGAAGATAAAGGTTAATGTTCGGAAAAGAATTTCCTTCAGAAAAACACACCAGATAACTATTGTTCTGTTCTCCTCCTAATATCTATCTCTCATCTCACTCTTTGTCTCTTCCTTCTGTTTCTTAGCCCCGGACACCAGCTGAACGCTCTGATTCATTTTCCTTCACTTCTAGAGCAGCTACACGTGAACAGTTTGAACACTTCACAGTAAGTTAGTCTTTCACCTCAATCGTCGATACTTTCTCTTAGACTTCATTGCTTCCACGCTCGCCTTGGATGCTATAGTTCAGCATTTCTCAAACTGCTGTTCGCGGCACACCGGAGGTTCCTGGTGTCGTCACAAACGGTCCGCGAATACTTGAAAAAAAATGATATTTTTTAGCTAAATGAAAATAGTGAATGAATGAATGAACGCGCAAAAGACCTGGCGAGTACGAAATGTTTTTAATGGGGGTCCAATGTAAAGGAAAGTTTAAGAACAGCCACCACAGTTAATTGATAGATATTATACTATAAAACCAAACAAAAAGTAAAACTGGAAAAAAAACATAATACACGAGCGCAACACAAGAGATGTTTGGGCATGCACTAGATGGATAGGAGAAACAACACAAGAGATGTTTGGGCATGCACTAGAAGGATAGGAGAAACAACACAAGAGATGTTTGGGTTTGTAGGAGCTGGCTACGAGCAACAACACAAGAGATGTTTGGGTTTGTAGGAACTGGCTACGAGCAACAACACAAGAGATGTTTGGATTTGTAGGAAATGGCAGCGAACAACAACACAAGAGATGTTTGGGTTTGTAGGAAATGGCAACGAGCAACAACACAAGAGATGTTTGGGTTTGTAGGAAATGGCAACGAGCAACAACACAAGAGATGTTTGGGTTTGTAGGAAATGGCTACGAGCAACCACACAAGAGATGTTTGGGCATGCACTAGATGGATAGGAGAAACAACACAAGAGATGTTTGGGCATGCACTAGAAGGATAGGAGAAACAACACAAGAGATGTTTGGGTTTGTAGGAGCTGGCAACGAGCAACCACACAAGAGATTTTGGATTTGTAGGAGCTGGCAACGAGCAACCACACAAGAGATGTTTGGGTTTGTAGGAGCTGGCAACGAGCAACCACACAAGAGATGTTTGGGTAGGTAGGAGCTGGCAACGAGCAACAACACAAGAGATGTTTTGGCGTGTAGGAGCTGGCAACGAGCAACAACACAAGAGATGTTTGGGTTTGTTGGAGCTGGCTACGAGCAACCACACAAGAGATGTTTGGGTTTGTTGGAGCTGGCAACGAGCAACCACACAAGAGATGTTTGGGTGTGTAGGAGCTGGCAACGAGCAACAACACAAGAGATGTTTGGGTTTGTTGGAGCTGGCTACGAGCAACCACACAAGAGATGTTTGGGTGTGTAGGAGCTGGCAACGAGCAACCACACAAGAGATGTTTGGGTTTGTAGGAGCTGGCAACGAGCAACCACACAAGAGATGTTTGGGTTTGTTGGAGCTGGCTACGAGCAACCACACAAGAGATGTTTGGGTGTGTAGGAGCTGGCTACGAGCAACAACATAAGAGATGTTTGGGTGTGTAGGAGCTGGCTACGAGCAACCACACAAGAGATGTTTGGGTGTGTAGGAGCTGGCTACGAGCAACAACATAAGAGATGTTTGGGCGTGTAGGAGCTGGCTACGAGCAACCACACAAGAGATGTTTGGGTGTGTAGGAGCTGGCTACGAGCAACCACACAAGAGATGTTTGGGTGTGTAGGAGCTGGCTACGAGCAACAACATAAGAGATGTTTGGGCGTGTAGGAGCTGGCAACGAGCAACCACACAAGAGATGTTTGGGTGTGTAGGAGCTGGCTACGAGCAACAACATAAGAGATGTTTGGGCGTGTAGGAGCTGGCTACGAGCAACAACATAAGAGATGTTTGGGCGTGTAGGAGCTGGCTACGAGCAACAACAAAAGAGATGTTTGGGTGTGTAGGAGCTGGCAACGAGCAACCACACAAGAGATGTTTGGGTTTGTAGGAGCTGGCTACGAGCAACAACACAAGAGATGTTTGGGTGTGTAGGAGCTGGCAACGAGCAACCACACAAGAGATGTTTGGGTGTGTAGGAGCTGGCTACGAGCAACAACACAAGAGATGTTTGGGTGTGTAGGAGCTGGCAACGAGCAACCACACAAGAGATGTTTGGGTGTGTAGGAGCTGGCTACGAGCAACAACATAAGAGATGTTTGAGCGTGTAGGAGCTGGCTACGAGCAACAACAAAAGAGATGTTTGGGCGTGTAGGAGCTGGCTACGAGCAACAACAAAAGAGATGTTTGGGCGTGTAGGAGCTGGCTACGAGCAACAACAAAAGAGATGTTTGGGCGTGTAGGAGCTGGCTACGAGCAACAACATAAGAGATGTTTGAGCGTGTAGGAGATGGCTACGAGCGAATCACAAGAAATGTTTTGGCGTGCAAGAGGAAGCTTTTTTTTTTTTAATCGCACATGCACAATTCAAACAAGCAAAGTTCGAACTCAAGAAAATAATTCTCTCGAATTTAATGTTCGAAACCTGGAACGGTCGAAGAACGAGACTCCGCTGTATATAATATACTGACAATATATGGTGACACAAATGATAATAGCAATTACGATAAAGATAATATACAACAAAACATTGCTTTATGTCTATTATTGCACACATTTAACAACAAGTAAATGAATTTGTATTTCACTCAAAGACCGAGACACTTGTTTGACGAATGGAACACTCTGGTTGTAACGTCATATCCTGTTGCAAAGAGTTCAATAATGTAATAATAATAATAATCATCATCATCATCAAGTACCGGGCCTACTGGCGTAGGTGATCATGTCTCTCCACAACTTTCGATCTCGGCAGCTATTTATCATTTCTGTTGTTGACCTTCTGCCAAGCCATTCTCTTAAGCTGTCTGTTATTTTTTCCTCTTTGCTTCCCTCTATCTCTTCGTCCCTCAATTTTTTCCCGTTGTTACAATATATTCCAGTTGTTCTCTTCTCCTTGATATGGCCATAAAATGATGATTGTTTCTTCCTAATATTGGAAATTAGCTCTTCGTTTTGCTTTGACCTCTCTCAGAACATCTTTATTACTCTTCTTAGCTGTCCAAGGTACTCTCAACATTCTTCTGTAAAACCCCATTTCTACAGACTCCAGTGATTTTCTTTTCTTTTGTCCTATCGTCCATGATTCGCATCCATATGTTACGACTGGCTCTACATAACATTTAAGAACTCTTTTTCTTGTTTCTATTGTCAAAAATGGATTGCATAGTATCTTCCTCAATTTTTGGAAAGCTGCTTTTGTTTGAGCCATTCTGCATCTCACCTCTTTTGTAGATCTTCCGTTTGAGGTTAACAAAGTTCCCAAATATCTAAATTCATTTACCTGTTTTAATATTGTTCCACTTAATAATAATAATATATAATAAGATGAAAGAATGTATATCATGGTTATGTCCGCGCCATTGAAGGCCGCATGTCTCGCACTGTTTTGCGCCATCCATCCGTACTCTGGACGAGATGTTCCATTCTTATAAATGAATCTCCGAATACTTCTGGATAGGCGGCCGAGCATATGTGAGTATAAACGTGCGTACTAAGACGCCGATTCTAGTCTCGTACATTAGGGAACAGGATGTTAATTACAGTGCTGCGGTAAAGCTGGCAGCAAGGAGCCAGTCGTGGGGCGTGGTATACACTCCAAGGTATGGTGACAGCTTTACAAAAAAGGAACATACAAAATACTGACGTTTCGGCCTGCGGCCTTCTTCAGAATACAGGGACAACTGGTGCGACACAAATATCAATATATACCAGTCATTGTCAATATATTTCAATATATTTGTATAGATATATAATATACTTTTCACTCTTTAGTTTTAAGCTCTTCATCATTTCTCTATACTTATGATATTATATCTGTACACTTCACCTATCCTCCCACATGTGACATATCTTCTTCATCTCACCATCCTATCTCTCTGTCCACCTCTCCGTAACTATCATCCCACATGTAGCTGTAGGTATTTGTGCCTCACCGTTTGTTGTCGTTGCCCCGTATTCTGAAGAAGGACGCAGGCTGAAACGTCAATATTTTGTTGTCCCTTTTTTGTAAAGCTGTCACATCTTGGAGTGTATACCACACCCCACTACTGGCTCCTCTCGTACATTACCTTTACCTTCTTACAGATTATCTTCCATATGCATTATTTTCCATAAATTCCATCATTATCATCATCATGTGCCATACCGGTTGGCGTAGGTGATCATGTCCTTCCACAATCTTCTATCTACAGTGCATCGTATCAGTTCTGTTGTTGACTGTTTTCCATGCCATGACACCAAGCTATCCAGTATTTTCTCTCTTTGTCGTTCGCGATCTCTCTTTCCTTTTATTTTGCCAGTTGTAACCAAGTATTCCAACTTCGCTCTTCTCATGATTTTGCCCGAAAAATGTTGATTGCTTCTATCTGATGTTTTTTAAGAGCTCCCTTTTTGTGTTGGCCTCTTTGAGAACTTCATCATTGATCTTTTAGCTGTCCAGGGAACTTTCAACATTCTTCTGAGAAATCCCATCTCTGTGAAATAAATTTCATAAGCATTCATAAATGTTTAGTTTTCTCAAAATCTCTTTTGTTGCTTTCCAGCTTTCACATTGGTAGGAAAGGGTTGATAATTGATAATACATTTGATTTGAATATTCTAAGTTTAGTTTCATGCTCAATATTTTTAAAATTTCTATACACATTAAATAAAAAAATATCAAGATAACATCTCTTTATTGAGCTATTTGCGGGTCATCATCCTTGCATTCCGAACATGTCCGTAGCTTATATCTCTTTATAAATGTTAACCCTATCTTTATATTTTCCGCAATTTGTAATCGTTAACTAGATTAGATTACCAACTTTGTGCTATTAAAGTCAGACATTGACCCTTTCTAAATCACATTTAAGAAAGATCAATACATGTGAGATGCGATGCTTGAGAAAAGTAACAAACAACACAAGAAGAGATAGAATACCAAATGAAACCATAAGAAAGGAAAATGGTAGGAACAAAACTCTGTCAAGAATATATAGAACAACAACTTAAATGGTGGGGCCACCTGGTCAGAATGAATCCTCACCAATCACCATCAAGGGCGTTCTTCTCGAGAATGCATGGAAAAATACCAAGAGGAAGACCAAGAAGAAGATGGATAGATGCAGTGATAGAGACATATAACAACAAAGGAAAATCACTAATTCAGACAGTTCGAGCAGCTCAAGAACGACAAATGATATAACCACGACCCCTTTTAGGTATCAGTGAACAGAGAAAAGAAAAGAAGAACTAGATTAGAATTGAAGTTATAAAATCGCCATTGCCGAAGTTTCTTATATAAGATATATTTGTTGATTGACAATTACTGTCTAATTTGCAATATAAAACACACATGTTAGGTGGAAAAGGGAATATAAGAAGAGAAAGAGAGTAGGAAACAGGATGGAGAGAGTTAAGAAACATAGTATGTGTGGGGGAAGTGACATTCCCGAGAATTCTGAGTAGAACTGATGTTTAGGGGGGTAAGGGGGAGAATCTCGTGATTGTGGAGATATTGAAACAAGTGGAAGATTGGGGGGGGGGGGAGGATAAGGTGAAGGTGGAATAGTTAGAGATGACGTTATGAGAATCAATTGGATGGGAAATTAAGGAAATGACTCTGATTGGCTGAAGGGCGAGAGATTTAAGCGCTTGCAGAGTGTTAGAAACAAGCTTGTGAGAAATTCACATGAAGCTAGGAATAGAATCGGCTACGCCATTAGGCGTTAACCATTGAGTCGAATATGGCCTCAAGCTCATAGTCAGTTCGTAATGATGAGTTAGAAGAACTCCAGAAGAGATTTTACGCTTAAGCAAGGGAGTAGTAGTGGCCACGACGGGTGTAGCTTTATAGACAGCCAGGAGCCAAAGCTTATTTAGTTAGGAGTGATCTTAATGCAGGACGACATGGAGTGGCAGAGTTAGGCGAGAACGTGTGATTCCTTAGCAATTTACAGTGAAGAACCGAGCGGTTTGTTAAACCGTTGGAATTTAATATGTGATGTGTTCTTATAGTGTGAACTTCACTAATAAAGTTTGCTGTGCAATTTTAAGGAGACTTCCTAGTGCAGTAATTCTCAAGTTCCATCAAGTCGAGTCCATACGCTGTGGTGATAGGCGAGGTTGGGGTTGTCGCGGAAAAGAGAGCCAGAGATTCCAGACTCTCCAGTTAGAGAACTATTCAGTTACAAAGGCCAGGTATAAAGGTGGGCAACGTACGATCACACGTGTACAATTGTGTATTTTTTGGAGCCAGTATAAGACACTGTTTACGATCACAGGTTTACATTCTTCAGAATGGGTGAAATCACGTCTACAGTACATTTCTAACGGCATGTGAAAAGCCAGTTTACACGCACTTTAATAATTATCTTCATTAATTATAATTAAATGTAATTTATTAATTTTCCCACGGTGCCAGCAGTGGTTGGAATTGTTGAATCTTGCTGTTGAGAAGACCTAGCCTTGCATTAGCCGAGACGGATACGCTCCACCGACTTCTTGTGATAGGGGAAATCAAAAACAATGCAACATGCCCCATGAATGTGGGGTTCAAAACCTTATATTCAGATTTACAAAAAGCAAGATTGATCGATCAATCAGTCAATCCAACAATCAATCAATCAGTCAAATCCAGTCAATCAATAGTAAAAATTAAATCCATCAATTTTCATAATACCAATTAATCATATAAAATTTGATTTGCTTATTATTAAAATAAATTGTGGCTGTAATGGTCATGATGATACTGGATGATGGTGATGAAGATGATAATCGTATTAACACATGGATGATGGTGATGAAGATGATAATCATATTAACACATGGATGATGGTGATGAAGATGATAATCATATTAACACATGGATGATGGTGATGAAGATGATAATCATATTAACACATGGATGATGGTGATGAAGATGATAATCATATTAACACAGTCTCAATAGATAATTTAGCTGCAAGCCAGATCAAGGCCCATAATTCAAATGCTTCAAATCTTTGACTGTAGTGATCGATCTTGTATTACACTCAGTGATTAACGCGTGCTGACGAATCAATGATCCCAAATATGCAAAAATGATTTTAAGGCGAGCTGTGTGAGTTAAAAACGTATTGAAATAGAATGTTTGAAATAAATAGTGAATGATCGTTTATAAAGCGAACACCATCAGAGATAGATAAGAATTAACAGCAGATACCACAGAAGACTTGTGGAAAAAAAATGTAGTCGCCTTGACTTGTAGCTTACTAGTTGCTTATATATATATATATATATATATATATATATATATATATATATATATATATATAAATCTAGATGGTCAGTATGTGTGTAGAGACTTACAAGAAGCTTCAATTGTAACTGAAGCATAAACGTTTACGTTGAAATAGCAGCCGAACGCATACACACAGATTTTCCAAGTAGCTGCCCACAAAACTTCTTCCTCCTCTCCTTCTCGATTTTCTTATTCTCCTTCTGCTTCTTTGTCTCCTTCTTCTCCTCCTCCTTCTTCTTCTTTGTCTCCTTCTTCTCCTCCTCCTTCTTCTTTTTTGTCTCATTCTTCTTCTCCTCCTCCTCTTTCTTCTTCTTCTTCTTCTTATTTTCTTCTTTTCCCCCTTTATCATCTTCTTCTCATTCTTCTTAGTATCCTCCTTCCTCATCTTCTTCTTACCCTTGTCTTTGGTTGAGGATTGAGAAGAAGACAGTGGCTGTAGTTGTGTCAACTGGTTAATAATCTAGGGTTTTTTTGGTCTTGTGACGATGAGACACGCAGAACTTTTTGCTCAAATATTGCATACTGCTCTATGTTATGCATTACATTCTGGTCTATGTCATGTATCACATTCCGGTCTATGTCATGTATCACATTCTGGTCTGTGTCATGTATCACATACTGCTCTGTGTCATGTATTACACACTGCTCTATATCAAGTATTTCACACTGCTCTATATCAAGTATTTCACACTGCTGTATATCATGTATTACACACTGCTCTATATCATGTATTACACACTGCTCTATATCATGTATTACACACTGCTCTATATCATGTATTACACACTGTTCTATATCATGTATTACACACTGCTCTATATCATGTATTACACCCTGCTCTATATCATGTATTACATCCTGCTCTATATCATGTATTACATCCTGCTCTATATCATGTATTACACCCTGCTCTATATCATGTATTACACCCTGCTCTATATCATGTATTACACCCTGCTCTATATCATGTATTACACCCTGCTCTATATCATGTATTACATCCTGCTTTATATCATGTATTACTCACTGCTCTATATCATGTATTACACCCTGCTCTATATCATGTATTACATCCTGCTCTATATCATGTATTACATCCTGCTCTATATCATGTATTACATCCTGCTCTATATCATGTATTACATCCTGCTCTATATCATGTATTACATCCTGCTCTATGTTCAACTCTCTGGATTATTATTTCCCTTCCACCTTTTCCAAAGGGATCATAAAGGGAGAACAAAATGAATGGGCAGCCCAAGTGTACTTCATTAGCAGTTGAAATATGACGAAAGATTTTTTTTTCTTCTTTCGATCATTTAAAAGTCAGTACAAACATAATTACATATAAATATTGGTTCATATACCGGGTGTTTCTACTCGCTAACAAAGCAAGCATTTCTTTCACGGTCTTACCACGAAACACTCTTCTCCAGAGCGAACCAAAACATTTCCCCAGCTCTCCTGTGTGAACCTACGGGCACTATGTATTAACAGTCACGAACAACAACCGTATTGTGTAGGTATCCTCAGTCAATCAATAGAGATCGGCAGAGAGGCGTATAAGGCAGGCGTGTCACAACGATTATACTCTAAACACGCAAATAAACTATATATATAAACAGCCATCTCGTTTCTCACAGAATAAACATACCCAGGTTCAAATGTCGTTTAAATATCTCAGTTGGTCTCAGAATTATTAAGACAATTCCTGAATCAATAGCGAGTGAAGCATCCAGTAAAAACATTTTCATCTAGTTACATATTGCCCTTCAGATTACGATTATAAGTAAATTATCACAAAGCTGCTCAAAAGCACGTGCTGTATCACAAAATACAAAGAACGATTCATGAGTACGTTACCATTACAATTGTCAATGACGATGATTATTGAAGTGAAGAGCTACATAGAAATAAACAAGCGGACAAAATACAATAATATTTGCTGAATCTGATCAAAGTGTTGACGCCTCCATTATCAAGACTTCTGACAGAAAACGCTGTAGGATCACCGTCATCATATTCAGAGTTGTAGTTTTTGTCTTCATCGGTATTGTCATTCTCATCAATAATTAAAACTTCCAACTCGTCTCCGCTCTTGTGATCGTCAGTCAGAACTTGAGGAAGAAGGCTTGACATCTCTGATTCCACAACTTCTGCCTTCCAATCTGTTGGAAGAGAAAAATAAATTGCTATGTGGCTACTGTGCATGTTCGCTGATATTCTTTTGCTAAAACTGTACATTTTATATACTGATTAATTGCTTGTTTTATAATTTTAGCCAACACCTTTATTTTAAACAAATTTTGCTTTGAGTTGTAACTGTACTATTTTATTTGTTTCTCATTTAGATTAGGTTAATTTTGTGCATAATACTATATATATATATATATATATATATATATATATATAATAAAGAGTACCCCCGTCACGGCAAGGTGGCGTACAGGGAATATGGTGTTAGTGACCATAAATGTTACAGACCTTCGACACATGATTTTTGGGGTAATATATATATATACACGACGACTGCCAGAAAGAAATCAAAAGAAGATTAGCAATAGCAACACACAAATTAAATGCCAGGAAGAACATGTGACATTATACCACCGAGGGTACTTGCGAAAATGCGAAGCTGCAGTAAAGGCACTTTAGCGGTAAATGCACTTTAGCATTAAAGGCATTTTAGCAGTAAAGACACTTTAGCAGTAAAGGCATTTTAGCAGTAAAGGCATTTTAGCAGTAAAGGCATTTTAGCAGTAAAGGCACTTTAGCAGTAAAGGCACTTTAACAGTAAAGGCATTTTAGCAGTAAAGACACTTTAGCAGTAAAGGCATTTTAGCAGTAAAGGCACTTTAGCAGTAAAGGGACTTTAGCAGTAAAGGCATTTTAGCAGTAAAGACACTTTAGCAGTAAAGGCATTTTAGCAGTAAAGGCACTTCAGCAGTAAAGGCACTTTAGCAGTAAAGACATTTTAGCAGTAAAGGCACTTTAGCAGTAAAGACACTTTAGCAGTAAAGGCACTTTAGCAGTAAAGGCATTTTAGCAGTAAAGGCACTTTAGCAGTAAAGACACTTTAGCAGTAAAGGCACTTTAGCAGTAAAGGCACTTTACTGCAGCTTCGCATTTTTATGCATTCATTTGCATTTCTTTGCCTTGACTCCTAACATAATACCAGCAAGGCAGTGAAATTATAATTACAAAGGATATGTGTCTTCCCGGTAGAAACATACAGTTGTGAATCATGGACAATCTCATAAACAGCAAAGAAAAACATCAATTCATTTGAAACAAAAAGCTACCCCCAAAAAAAACCTTAAGATACCTTGGATAATGAAAAGAGCAATGAAGATATATGTAAAGCTTTAAACATTCAGAAGAACTGACTTACAAACACCACTCTACATGGGAAATTACAACACTATGGTCATGTCAAAAGACAACGGGCTGGAAAGAACAATAATGGTAGACATGGTTTCTGGGCGACACATCCGTAAAGCAGCTCGACCGAGAAGAAGATAAACGTTTGTAGAAATTCCTCAGTAGAATTGATAAACAACAATAGAGACAGAAAGGTGTGGACAGGCAATATCAACAACAACGACGACTTGACACTTGATAATGATAGCTCGTGTTTTCTGAGTTAGGAGAAGAGGAAGAAAACACTGTTAATCTTGAGACATATGTTGTTGTTTTCTGTCACGATGTTGTCACTTATTATATGGGGAAGCGGAGTGGTCGCTTACAGTTGTATTATTATCACTTCCTGATATAGTTCTAGTTCAAGCACATAAATTATTTCTGCGAAAACAGTGACCTCACCTTCATTGACATCACAACACAACTACAGTGGTTCTTAAATTTTAAACGTGTATTAGGGATTAGACGTTAGGACTAAGGTTTAGTCTTTAGGGTTTGGGTTTCGAGTTAAGGTTCAGACTTTAGGATTTGGGTTTCGAGTTAAGGTTTAGACTTTAGGGTTAGGGTTTCGAGTTAAGGTTTAGACTTTAGGGTTTGGGTTTCGAGTTAAGGTTTAGACTTTAGGGTTTGGGTTTCGAGTTAAGGTTTAGACTTTAGGGTTTGGGTTTCGAGTTAAGGTTTAGACATTAGGGTTAGGGTTTCGAGTTAAGGTTTAGACTTTAGGGTTTGGGTTTAGAGCTAGGATTTAGACGTTAGGATTAAGGTTCAGATTTTAGAGTTTGAGTTTCGAGTTAAGGTTTAGACATTAGGGTTAGGGTTTCGAGTTAAGGTTTAGACTTTAGGGTTTGGGTTTCGAGTTAAGGTTTAGCCATTAGGGTTAGGGTTTCGAGTTAAGGTTTAGACATTAGGGTTAGGGTTTCGAGTTAAGGTTTAGACTTTAGGGTTTGGGTTTCGACTTAAGGTTTAGACTTTAGGGTTTGGGTTTAGAGCTAGAGTTTAGACGTTAGGATTAAGGTTCAGACTTTAGGGTTTGAGTTTCGAGTTAAGGTTTAGACATTAGGGTTAGGGTTTCGAGTTAAGGTTTAGACTTTAGGGTTATGGTTTTGAGTTAAGGTTTAGACTTTAGGGTTAAGGATTCGAGTTAAGGTTTAGACTTTAGGGTTAGGGTTTTGAGTTAAGGTTTAGACTTTAGGGTTATGGTTTCGAGTTAAGGTTTAGACTTTAGGGTTAAGGATTCGAGTTAAGGTTTAAGTTTTAGGGTTTGGGTTTCGAGTTAGCGTTTACACTTTTGGGTTAGGGTTTCAAGTTAGGGTTTAGACGTTAGGGTTAGGGTTTCGAGATAAGGTTTAGGGTTGGCATTAAAGTATGTTGTTTCTTTGTTCTCTACAATTAGGGTCCTCTTAATGACAGATTAGAGAACTATATTTAATGTGTAATGTTATTCAAGGGTATTTTTATTCTTCCAAATTAAAATAATTTATGTGCTTAAACTAGGACTTTACCAACCCTCAACCACAACCCTAAGGTGGTGGTTCAAAACAAATCTTGAATGATTGATTTCTAACACATGTTTTCCATTGACTCTAGATCTGAAGATGATGTAGCAAATCTTATCGATGATGAACACGCTATTTAATCAGAGGACTTCCGGTCAATATGGTGGATATGCGGCAGGAACCACTGAGGTTCAGTCAGAAAAGTGTTCCTTGTTGCAGTTTCTTCATATTAAAAGTCCGGCTTGCTGCCGGAGCTACTGAATTTAGTGCTTTGTGCACACCGTGAGCTGTATTTTACATCCGGATCGTGTTTCGATATTCCGATTGCTTGCGATGAATGATGATATCGTATGATGAAGAACAGTTCAGCTGCGTTCACTTTCGGTGCCGTTTGGCCGTATGTCTTTTGGCGTGTGCTGTAGCTGCTATGATGAAGACTGCAGCTGCCATTCTTTTTTTAGATCCTTCAGTGAGATGGGTCCTTCAAATATTCGGATTATTCCAGTGGCGCAGACCGGTGAGCAATTATGGATTTTAATTCGTTTGCAGTGATACCGGTGCCTTCACTAACCATACCATAACTATTAAATCACATATTAAATTGAGCACATAAAAGAAATCTTCCTGGTTTCAAATTGAATGGAGTAGGATACATGTCGCTGCCAGAGCCAAACAAAAAATATAAAAGAACTTAATTTCTTCCTCATATCTTTTACAATATTAAATTAGATGTACAAAGTTGAAACCGAGATGCAGGAAACTAGTCAATATTTCGGTGTGCATGCACAGAGGTCTCCCTGTGTTGTTGTGAAGAAGATTGAAAAGCTACCAGACAGGGATGATGGCTCTACCACACAAATAAATACGATAACCCTACTGTATATATAAAGCAACAACAACTTAAATGGTTGGCCACCCGGTCAGAATGAATCCTCACCAATCACCATCAAGGGCGTTCTTCTCGAGAATGCATGGAAAGAGACCAAGAGGAAGACCTAGAAGAAATTGGATAGATGCAGTGATAGAGACATGTAACAACAAAGGAAAATCACTAATTCAGACAATTCGAGCAGCTCAAGAACGACAAATGATATAAACCACGACACCTTTTAGGTATCAGTGAAAAGAGAAAAGGAGTTGGATAGATGCAGTGACAGAGACATGTAACAACAAAGGAAAATCACTAATTCAGACAGTTCGAGCAGCTCAAGAACGACAAATGATATAAACCACGACACCTTTTAGGTATCAGTGAAAAGAAAATAAAAAGAACTCTGCAGTGGTGATGGCACTTACATGCATTGATAACCATGGTAGTGCTTGGTCCGAAGCCCACATAGTTGCGTGCGCTTACACTCAAATTGTATTTACTGTTATCCCTCAAGCCAAGCAGAATTACTGCCCCTTCACCGTTATCGTTTAAGTCTGAAATAGTTCAAGTGAAAGTTAAATTGTGTTCTGTGATATATCAATGTCGTAAAGTTAAATTGTGTTCTGTGATATATCAATGTCGTAAAGTTAAATTGTGTTCTGTGATATATCGATGTCGTAAAGTTAAATTGTGTTCTGTGATATATCAATGTCGTAAAGTTAAATTATGTTCTGTGATATATCGATGTCGTAAAGTTAAATTGTGTTCTGTGATATATCAATGTCGTAAAGTTAAATTATGTTCTGTGATATATCAATGTCGTAAAGTTTAATTATGTTCTGTGATATATCAATGTCGTAAAGTTAAATTATGTTCTGTGATATATCAATGTCGTAAAGTTAAATTACGTTCTGTGATATATCAATGTCGTAAAGTTAAATTATGTTCTGTGATATGTCAATGTCGTAAAGTTAAATTGTGTTCTGTGATATATCAATGTCGTAAAGTTAAATTGTGTTCTGTGATATATCAATGTCGTAAAGTTAAATTATGTTCTGTGATATATCAATGTCGTAAAGTTAAATTATGTTCTGTGATATATCAATGTCGTAAAGTTTAATTATGTTCTGTGATATATCAATGTCGTAAACTTAAATTATGTTCTGTGATATATCAATGTCGTAAAGTTAAATTATGTTCTGTGATATATCAATGTCGTAAAGTTAAATTGTGTTCTGTGATATATCGATGTCGTAAAGTTAAATTATATACTGTGATATATCGATGTCGTAAAGTTAAATTATATACTGTGATATATCGATGTCGTAAAGTTAAATTATGTTCTGTGATATATCAATGTCGTAAAGTTAAATTATGTTCTGTGATATATCGATGTCGTAAAGTTAAATTATGTTCTGTGATATATCGATGTCGCAAAGTTAAATAATGTCACGAAACACACGAGCACGCCAAAAGCTACAAATTAAAAAGATGCGTATTAAACTAACGAAAAAAAAAGAATGAATTAGTTTCCAGCAGTTCCGAAAAGTGGCTTCGTAAAATAGTTAAATAAAGTAGTTCATTAAAGTAATTTCATAAAGTAGTTCCACAAAAGTAGTTTCGTTAAGTAGTTAAATAAGTTTATTTCATTAATAAAGTAGTTTCGTTAAGTAGTTAAATAAGTTTATTTCATTAATAAAGTAGTTTCGTTAAGTAGTTAAATAAGTTTATTTCATTAATAAAGTAGTTTCGTTAAGTAGTTAAATAAGTTTATTTCATTAATAAAGTAGTTTCGTTAAGTAGTTAAATAAGTTTATTTCATTAATAAAGTAGTTTCGTTAAGTAGTTAAATAAGTTTATTTCATTAATAAAGTAGTTTCGTTAAGTAGTTAAATAAGTTTATTTCATTAATAAAGTAGTTTCGTTAAGTAGTTAAATAAGTTTATTTCATTAATAGAGTAGTTTCGTTAAGTAGTTAAATAAGTTTATTTCATTAATAGAGTAGTTTAGTTAAGTAGTTAAATAAGTTTATTTAATTAATAAAGTAGTTTCGTTAAGTAGTTAAATAAGTTTATTTCATTAATAAAGTAGTTTCGTTAAGTAGTTAAATAAGTTTATTTCATTAATAAAGTAGTTTCGTTAAGTAGTTAAATAAGTTTATTTCATTAATAAAGTAGTTTCGTTAAGTAGTTAAATAAGTTTATTTCATTAATAAAGTAGTTTCGTTAAGTAGTTAAATAAGTTTATTTCATTAATAGAGTAGTTTAGTTAAGTAGTTAAATAAGTTTATTTCATTAATAAAGTAGTTTCGTTAAGTAGTTAAATAAGTTTATTTCATTAATAAAGTAGTTTCTCAAAGCAGTTTCATTAATTTTTTTATTGGTTTCAATAAGTAGTTTAAAAAATGTAGTTCCAATACTTAGTTTTATCAAATGGTTTCATTAAGCACTTAAATTAATTTGTTTCATAAAGCACTTAAATTAATTTGTTTCATGAAGCAAATCCGTAAAGTAGTTTCATTGATTATTCCCGTAGGTTCATAAAGTAGTTCTATAAAGTAGTTTAATTGATTATTCTCGTAGGTTCATAAAGTAGTTCTATAAAGTAGTTTCATTTATTATTCCCGTAGGTTCATAAAGTAGTTCTATAAAGTAGTTTCATTGATTATTCCCGTAGGTTCATAAAGTAGTTCTATAAAGTAGTTTCATTGATTATTCCCGTAGGTTCATAAAGTAGTTCTATAAAGTAGTTTCATTGATTATTCCCGTAGTTTCATAAAGTAGTTCTATAAAGTAGTTTCATTGATTATTCCCGTAGGTTCATAAAGTAGTTCTATAAAGTAGATTCATTGACTATTCCCGTAGGTTCATAAAGTAGTTCTATAAAGTAGTTCCATAAAGTAGCTTGTAAAGATAGAATCTCCAACGAAATGCTTTTAAATCTGGGACAGAAAGCCAAGAGCCAGCTTTTAAGAATACTAAATGCTAACTGAAAGAGAGGTCATGTGCCGGTAATCTGGAAAGATGCTATTATGGTGCCCATCCTCAAGCATGGAAAAGACCCACTAGACCCAAGTAGTTATAGACCAATTAGCCTACTAAGCTGCCTGAGTAAACTCATGGAAAGGCTGGTTAACAGAAGACTTATGTGGCATTTGGAGACAAAACAACAAATCGTACCACATCAAAGTAGCTTCCGTCAGCACAGATCAACTGAATACCTGGTCACCTACATTGCACCGGAATTAGAGGATGCTCTACAAGAAAAGAAACACACACTGGCAGTGTGGGTCGACATGGAGAAGGCTCTTGATAGGGTATGGCGAGAGGGTTTAAAGAACTAGCTTTTTAGACTTGGCATCCAGGGGCGTTTATTTAATTGAGTCTCTCAATACCTTCAGGATAGAACGGCCAGAGTACAAGTTCAAGGTCAACTAAGTAAGAAGGTCTCTATCGAACAAAGTGATCCCACAAGGTGGAGTCTTGCCCCCAACACTCTTTTTAATTTTCATAAATGACATCGTAATGGACATTCTACCCATAATACACTCAGCAATATACGCAGATGATCTGGCGTTATGGACTCGCGAGGAAAGTTTGTCAGTGGCTGGACCCAAAATGCAAGATGCCCCAGGTAAACTTGAAAAATGGATGAACACCTTGTTCTTACCACTCAACGAAAAAAAAAAAAAACTACATATACAATTTTCAGCCTATCAAGAAACACACTCTCTGCAAACTTGAAGATAAAAGACCATACACTCCCTATTGACCAAAAACCAGCATATCTTGGCGTCACCATGAATCGCAGAATGGCTTGGAAAAATCAGATAGACAGAGCAAGGAAAAAAGCCAGAAAACGAACAAATATTATGAAGAAATTGGTAGAAACGGACTGGGGAGCAGACAGCAATATCTTGAAGCGACTATACGTAGGAAGAGTCAGACCAATTCTAGAGTATGGAGTCACAACCTGGGCTATGGCTTCCAAATCACACCTTAGCAAAATTAACAGAACACAGAACCAAGCGGCCCGTATCATCACTGGTGCTATGAAATCTACACCTATCAAGACTCTAGAAACAGTAACAGGTTTACAACCCTTAGATGACAGACGGATCACTAAAGTATTGCAACAAGCTGAGAAATATAGAAGGCTCCTTAGCCACCCCATGCACCAAAGAATAACTGGTTCCGGAATTGTACGACTAAAGAGGAACAACTTCGCTGCAATTGTCAATGAACTAACTACTGGAGACCCAGTACTTTCCCAAACAATATCGAAACCCTTGGGCCCATCTGATATGTCTCCTCATCGAAAACATAAAATACCAGAACTTAAGGAAAATATAACAGGAGTCATAAAAAAAGGCACCCAATCAGACACAGAAAGAAAACACTTAGCAGAAAAACACACACACGATACCTACCCATAGGACTCTTGGTCCCACATATACACAGATGGCTCAGCTACAAATGCCACCAGAAATGGAGGGGGACGTGTGTTCTTGACGCTGAATAACCAGGACGAGATCACCAAGTCAATAGCTACTGGAAAATTCTCAAACAACTTTTAAAGCAGAAACTGAGGCTATCAGAGATGCTGCAACACTGGCTACTCAACACAAAAATGACATGCACAATAAATTGGTGATTCTGACTGATGCACTGTCAGTACTATCCGCTCTAAAAAGCCTCAAGAACATTGAACTAGATGACTTAAGAACAACCCTGGACCAACTATACTATGCTGCCAGAGATTAGTCATTCAGTGGATACCATCACACTGTAATATACACGGGAACGAACGCGCAGACAAATTAGCTAAAGAGGGTGGGAGATTACCACAAGAGAACCATCCACTCAGTTATGATGAGGTCAAATCCATTCTCAAAGGTCAGTTCCATGAAAAATGGAAACGAGAACACCGAAAGCATAACGAGAGTGACGGATACCACCAACTAACAAGGAGGGATCAAATCATTTTATTTCGCCTACGTACTGGCCACAATAGAATGAGAAATCAAATGTTCATCAAATTCAAAATAGGTACAACCAGTCTATGCCACTGTACACTGGACAATATGACTACAAAACATGTTCTACAGGATTGTCCCCAGTACACAGACCTGAGAAGAGCAATGTGGTCCATGCCCACCTCCCTGAAAGAGAAACTATATGGACCAATCGAATCACTTAAACAGACATGAGAGTCTGGAATCCTACTCTGATTGAGTCTTGATCGCAGAGAGAGAGAGAGAGAGAGAGAGAGATAGATAGAGAGAGAGAGACAAAGCACTTAACTTCAATCAGTCAGAGCCCTTTATACCCACTTTTAGAAAACTGACCACGAACATGTTCTATCCATCCATTATTTGACACTATGTACGCCTCTTGCCAGGGAGCTGCAATAGCTCAATGGATAGTGAACTGGACTACAAAGGACAAGGGGTAGGGTTCGATCCCAACCGACGGCTTCCGGGTTCACCCAGCCTTTAATGGGTACCGGATTTTTTTTCTGGCAAAGTAAAGCGGCACGGGCGTAATACCGACCACATTACCCCAAAAATCATGTGCCGAAGGTCTGTAAAATGTATGGTCGCTAACACCATATTCCCTATACGCCACTTGGCGTGACGGGGTACTTTACTTTTTTTTAAATGCCTCTTGCCAGACTAGGATAATGTTTTAAGCATTTCAGCTACTTCTCTCATCCCGATGTATTTCATGGCCTTTTCCCCTGTCTCTTCCCATGTTGGTTCCATGACAGTGCATGTCTTGCTATGCTTTCACCAAATTTTCTTCCAAGTATAAAGATGTTGATTTCCTTGCCTGCTTTTTGTAACCTCCGGAACCTTCTTACAGAAAAGGGTTTTTAGCTTATCTCACTTACATAATAGGTTTTTAGCCTATTCCCCAAACCTGAGAGAGAGAGAGAGAGAAAGAGAGAGTGAGTGAGAGAGAGAGAGAGAGAGAGAGAGAGAGAGAGAGAGAGAAAGATCAATTATTTCCAGTTTCATAAAGTAGTTTCCTTTGTTATTTCCAAGGATTCATAAAGCATTTTCATAAAGTAGTTTAATTAATTATTTCCATAGATTCGTTAAGTAGTTCCTTAAATTAAAAGTAAAAAGTAAAGTCACGCCAAGTGGCCTATAGGGAATATGGTGTTAGTGACCATAAATTTTACAGACCTTCAGCACATGATTTTTGGGGTAATGTGGTCGGTATTACGCCCGTGCCTATTCACTTTCCCAGAAAAAAAATTAGTTTCATTAAATTGTTCTATAGTTCATAAATTAGTTCCAATTAATAGTTCCATAAACTAATTTCATTAGCAAAATGTATTTTGCTATTATTTAAATGCTAATTTTAATTACTCACCGCCCATTCTCTCGTATTCTCGTATTTTCTCAGCACTCGAATCACTGTGGATAAGCTTGTAAGTGGCAAGCACGTAAGTAGAAGGGGGCGTGTTCTCTTTGAATGGTACCTTGACTGACAGCTTCATTTCATCTTCATGGTTTATGATTGACGTAAATTCAACAGCAGGAGGGAGGACTGTAAATAACATGTAAATAGAACATGGCTTTTCTGAGTTGAAAATATAACTTGGTAGATTTTACGTAAATATACATTTGAGTTGAAACTATGATAAATAAAAGAAGGACAGATAAAAAATATAATTCATGAAATCTGGAAGTCTTTCAATATTGCCTGATTTATATTGGTCTTATTATGAGGACAGTTTCCTGTGCCAGTCATATCACATTGCTCATCGTGTAACATACTCATCAAATCACACATTCATCATATCACATGCTCGTCATATCACATGCTCATATGTCAAATGCTCATCATATCACATGGTCATCATTTCTCATGCTCATCATATCACGAACTCATCACATGACATGCTCATCACATCTTATTCTTTTTTCCTTCCTCATCTGCTTTTCAGCGTCGAGGGGAGTTATAATTTGCGGTCTTTTGCTCTTCTGTTCGCCTCTGCTGCTGTTATGTTTCCTAGTGCTTCTAATATTCCATAGACCCATCTTTTTCGTGGTCGACCCGTGGGTCTGGTGTTCTCACAACGTTTGTTGAAGGCTCATTGTGTTGTGTTTTGTTCTTTCTGTCTTGTCACGTGGCCAAACCATTTTGTCTGTTGTTTCTTTATATATTCTATGGTGGGGGCTATTCCTAGCTTTTTTCTCAGTTCTTCATTTTTGATCTTATCTCTCAGACTGTTTCCTGTCATTCGTCTAACACATTTCATCTCTGTAGAGGTTATTTTTCTTATTCTTGCATCTAGGGTCCAGGTCTGGCATTGGTAGCACAACGTTGGGATGAAGATTGTATTGTATAGTGCTCGTTTTGCCTCCAGAGTTATTTCCTTGTTGTACAATAGTGGCGATAACTGTCCAATTATTTGACAAGCTTTGTTGCATCTTGATTCTATCTCTGCCGTTTGTGAATTATCGTTTGTTATTAGACTTCCTAGGTATTTGAATTCCTCTACTTGTTTTAGTTGTCTGCCTTCTATAGTTGCGTTGATGTTCTGTTTATTTTAGGCGACATTCATGACTTCTGTTTTGTTGATTTTCATGTTGTATTTTGTGCCTGAGATGTTGAGTTTGTTTAAGTGTTCTTGTAGGTCTTCTATTGTTTCATGTATTAGTGCTTGATCGTCTGCAAATAAAAGCTCGTTGCATCACATTACATGTTCATTATATCAAATGCTCATCACATGACATTCTCATTATATCACATGCTCATCAAATCACATACTGATCTCATGATATGCTCATCACATCACATGCTCATTATATCACATGTTCATCACATGGCATGCTCATTATACCACATGCTAGTCACATCACGTGCTCATCACATCACGTGCTCGTCACATCACGAGCTCATCACTTCACATGCTCATTATATCACACAGACACACGGGTTCTCTTAGGAACCTCATGGTTAGTTTGAAGTTTCCACCAGTGCCTCATAATATGACATGAGTCCAAATATTTACTTGGTTCAAATTGTTAATTTAAACTAACTAACTGACTGACTGACTGACTGACTGACTACAAACCAACCATCCATCCAACCATCCATCCAACCAACCAACCAACCACCCACCCAACTAAAAATCAAACAAAAATAACTAACTAATTAACAAACTAATTAACTAACTAATTAACAACCTAAATGACTAACTAACTGACTGACTGACTAACTAACTAACTAACTAACTAACTAACTAACTAACTAACTAACTAACTAACTAACTAACTAACTAACTAACTAACTAACTAACTAACTAGAAACATATAATTAATTAATTAATTAAATAACTAACTAACTAACTAAATAAATAATTAACTGACTAAAATAAAAAAAAATTAAATTAAGTAACTAACTGACTTCCGTTTCCAAGATGGCGGATCTAGTCCACGTCCTCTCGATCGCTGCAGAAAATGCACCCAGGGTCTGATTAATTTCGGATCTTCTTTGCACTTTTCTGCGTTAAAGTCAAAATTATGATATGCTTGATACATCTGTGTCGCTAAAGCGAGGTCGTAGGCCGACAACAGTCCGTTTTTGACGAATCAAGTGTTGTGAATGAGACCTTCCACCGTCTAGACTTGATCTGCGCTTTACGTCACATTAATGCTGTTCAAGACCGTTATTGGGATTCTTTGACGCAGGTTATTTCCATGTTATACATTAATGTAAACTACTTCGTCAGTCGCAGTTTTGTCTCTTTGGGGAAGTTGCTTCGTGTTTTGTTCGTCGTAGGCTGCTTACACTTGAGTAATCAGACATAAGTCTAAAGGTATCGAGATTATGAGTTTGGCGACATTGTGTGCTACGTCATCGTATTGGTTCCCTAAACCGGCCGTGCGCAAATCTTACGGTCTGCTGTTTGATGTGCGACGAGGATAATTTGACGACTGACTGTGTGTTTATATGTTCGGAATTGGAGTCATCAACGATGGCCTAACATCATCAAGTGCTACGATGATCATCATTTTCAAGAGGACGTGACTTACCGGTATATGGGGATAGGCGGCGGGAACAAATGAAGGCTATGCATGAAAAGTGTTCCTTGTTGCAGTTTCCTCATATTACAAGTCGCATGTCTGTGTTAGTCACCTCTAGTGACTCGGGCAGATGGTGCTCGTAAACCTGGGAAGGCCGACCATCTAAGGGCAGAATCCCCCAACAGAAAAAATCAACTGCTGTCTTGCAGGAAGATTGGGGACAATCAAAGGCTAAGGAAAGCAAACCTGAAAAAATGCTGGCTGAAATCGGATGCACTGGGCCACTGGCGCAGAACACAGTGCAACGTTTTAACGGGTACTCAATCGGAGTGGATCTAACAGGCTTAAACAGACAGCTGTCTTCGTATGAGAGTCTGGACGTCCTACTCTGATCCTACTTAACTACTTGAGTCCTGATCGCAGAGAGAGAGAGAGAGAGAGAGAAAGAGAGAGAGAGAGAAAGAGAGTAACTGACTAAGTAAATAACTAACTAATTAACTAACTAAATTAACGAACTGATTAGCTAATTAACTGACTAATTAACTAACTGCCGAAGTAAATAACTAACTAATTAACTAACTACCTTAACTAACTAACTAACTAACTACCTAATTAGCAGCTACTTACAATTCTCTTCAACATGAAACTCGTGTACCAGAATATGGCCGAAACTGTTGTTCGCCTCACATCGGTACACACCGGGACCTCCATCTCTTCTCTGTTGTAACTGGCAAAAGTTCAAGAATAGTTGTGTCTATAAATTACATTGTTCTGTTGTATCTGGTGAAAGTTCAAGTATAGTTGTGTCTATAAATTACATTGTTCTTTCGTATCTGGCGAAAGCTCAAGAATAGTTCTGACTAGAAATTACATTGTTCCGTTGTATCTAGCGAACGTTCAAGTATAGTTCTGACTAAAAGTTACATTGTTATGTTAGTCCAGCTTTCGCTATTTTTGCTCTTGCAACTTTTTAACATCCTCCCGTCACTACCATAACTACCCCACCTCATCGTGACAGAAGAACTAGTGTATCCATACAACACACAATAACGATATTTGCTGTAGCATTGTCTCAACATAGGTCCTTTATAATCAGCGGTATCTACTTTCAGTGGCTGTTATAACAAAAGGTATGGATGGAGAATAGTAACAGAATGGTAACAGAATTATAATTCAGACAGATGACAAGTCGGTTTAGTGAATGGAAATTTCCGAGATGTTATTGGGAAAGGCGCTGGGATAAGTGTAAGGTCATGACTTGAACCGTCAACCTATCTAGAAAGTAAACAAGTCCAGGAATTAGGTTGACAAACAACTTCAGTGGCAAGTCAAATTCATGGGATAAATATAATTATTTTGAAATGTAGAGGTTAACGAAGGACCAAGATAGCACCTTGTTTTGGAAAGTTTGACGTAGTTCAATTAGTGTTTAAGGCTCGCGACAAATTATTGGTTGCGAGATAACTGCGCCAATAAATTATTTTTAATGAGACTTGAGTATTTAATCTAATGTACATACAGTTAGTGAGTTATCGTAGATCAGAAGCAGAATGTAAACTGGATAAGATCAAATAAGGTAGTAGTGAGGATGTAAAGAGCAGTTAATAGAAAAAATTGCATTTACTTAGGATCAGTTAGTTATGAAGTAGATAGAACAATAACATAAATAAGTGAATTAGAATCCTAGAGAACAGTACAGAATACAGATAAGTTAGAGACAGCAATAACATAGTTTAATTGTTTACAAGTATATTTAGAAGTTCAGCACCAAGAATAGATATAAGTAGATCAAATATAATTGAAGTGTAACGTAAGACAAGTTGTGAAAGAGAGCGAATTACATGTCACAGACAATAAGCATTAGAGATTGCTCCTTTAAAATCGGCGGTAGCATAGCGAGTTAATCTCAATTAAGAACAGTAATTATAAATGTAAGTGCTACCACCAGTTATCTCGTGCCAAGAGATTGTTTCAATAAACTTGAATATGAATGATTCATAGACTATGATTGTTGGTTGTACCAAAACCAGTGTTTTAAAGCGTTGTACTGTGATGTATATAACCTGTCAACATAATAGAAGTAGTAGTTAAGATAAATTATAAAACAAGACAACTACTATAACAGAGGGCGCCAGGAGAGTAAGTCGAGGGCGCCATGGCACCCGTGTGGGACAGTACTGTTTCAAAGGGTGAGCCGATTCTGACGGCCTCTTTCAGGACTTTTCAAATTGAACACCACAGAGTATTCCCTATACGCCACTTGGCGTGACGGGGATACTTTACTTTACTGTTACACATTTATTCTTGCTCTTATATTTTATTATGGGGTGTTACTGACAGAGGTCAACACACAAGGGGTGTTATTGAAACAGGTCAACAATGTGAAACACTTATGCTCAATTTTAGCGAGACGGAAGATTCAGTGTGTGCGCGCGCGCAACAAATACATTTACACGTTATTCGTATGATCATCATTATGTAGGCGTATATGTAGATGTAAATATCGTCTTCCCAACGTTGGTACATACACTTAAACGCCTACATTACATGCTATCGGAATCTGTCACCGAAGCCAGTTTTTCTGTTCATATCGGGGATGAAATACTAGCTTTCACTTGAAAACCACTTGGCGACTGAGCCAGCCATGCGTCCTCTATTTTCCAACAAAAAAATGCACAAAATATAGATCAACATGGCGCTTCAACTTGCAATCGTTTTGTTCTCTTAACCTCCTTCTTTCCTTCCTCTTTTGCCTTTTAGCTTCAAGGGGAGATACAGTTTACTGCTCTTCTGTTGGTCTCTCCTTCTATTATGTTTCCTAGTGTTTCTAATATTCCATCAATCCATCGTTTTCAGGGTGGACCCTTGGGTCTGGTGTTCTCGCAGCATTTATTGGAGAATCATTGTGTGATGGGCTTATTGTCTTATCACGTGGCCAAAAAAATGTATTTCTTCCTTTCTTTCCTTCTTTCTTCCTTTCTTTCTTTCTTTCTTTCTTTCTCCTTTCTTTCTTTCTCCCTTTCTTTCTTTCTTCCTTTCTTTCTACCTTTCTTTCTTCCTTTCTTTCTTCCTCAAGTAAGACGTGCAGCTTACCGTACACGTGGAAATAATTTGTGCCTCTCCGCGATACTCCACAAGGTTGTTGCACTGAAACTGATGGCCATTTCTGAACCACGTGATCACAGGCAACTCGTTTCCAGCCACTGCGCATGTCAGATTAGAGTTATGGCCCTCCCACCAGGTCACTCGTTGAGGTAGTTGATGGACAGACAATACCTTTGGTGAAACTGCGGACAGTACAGGAAAATAATTAGTCAGGAAGATTGGTTGGAATACTCTCTCTCTCTCTCTCTCTCTCTCTCTCTCTCTCTCTGCGATCAGGACTCAATCAGAGTAGGATTCCAGACTCTCACATTAAGTCAGAGTCTGCCAGATCCACTCTGATTGAACATCCGTTAAAACGTTGCACTGTGTTTTGCGCCAGTGGCCCAGTGCATCCGATTTCAGCCAGCATTTTATTCAGGTAAGCTTTCCTTAGCCTTTGATTGTCCCCAATCTTCCTGCAAGGCAGCAGATGATCTTTTCTGTAGGGGGATTCGGCCCTTAGATGGTCGGCCTTCCCAGGTTTACGAGCACCGTCTGCCCGAGTCACTAGAGGTGACTAACACAGACATGCACACACAAAGATATGAGATGTGACCAACACAGACATGTACACAGTGATACGAGGCATGACTAACACTGACACACATCAATATATAAGACACATGACTAACATAGACATGCACATAAAGATATGAGATATGTTTGACATGGACATGCACACACAAAGATATGACACATGCCTAACATAGACATGCACACAAAGATATGAGATATGACCAACAAAGACATGCACACACAAAGATATGACACATGACTAACATAATCATGCACACAAAGATATGAGATATCACTAACCCAAACATGCACACACAATGATGTGACACATGACTAACACAGATACACACTAAGATATGAGATATGATTAAACACATACACACATAAAGATATGAGACATGATTAACATGGACACACCAAGATATGAGATATATCTCTCTCTCTCTCTGCGATCAGGACTCAATCAGAGTAAGGGTTCCAGACTCTTACATGAAGTCAGCTGTCAGGCTAAGTGTGTTGATCGCCCCCACAGACAGAACATCACAAGTAGAGTTCGCCAGATCCGCTCTGATTGAACACAAGTTAAAACATTGCACTGTGTTCTGCGCCAGTGGCCCAGTGCATTCGATTTCAGCCAGCATTTTATTCGGGTTTGCTTTCCCTAGCCTTTGATTGTCCCCAATCTTCCTGCAAGGCAGCAGATTGTCTTTTCTGTAGGGGGATTCTGCCCTTAGATGGTCGGCCCTCCCAGGTTTACGAGCACCATCTGCCCGAGTCACTAGAGGTGATTAACACAGACATGCACACACAACGATGTCAGATGTGACTAACACAGACAGGCACACATAAAGATGTGAGATGTGACTAACACAGACATGCACACACAAAGATATGAGATGTGACTAACACAGACATGCACACACAGAGATGTGAGATGTGACTAACACAGACATGCACACACAAAGATATGAGGCATGACTAACACTGACACACATCAAGATATATGACACATGACTAACATAAACCTGCATATAAAGATATGAGATATAACTGACATTGACATGCACACACAAAGATATGACACATGCCTAACATAGACATGCACACAAAGGTATGAGATATGACTAACATAGATATGCACACACAAAGATATGAGATGGGACTAATATAGCCATGCACACACAAAGATATGAGATGTGACAAACACAGACATGCACACACAAAGATATGAGATATGACTAACATAAACATGCACACAAAGATATGAGATATCACTAACCCAGACATGCACACACAAAGATATGACATATGACTAACACTGGTACACACTAAGATATGAGATATGACTAAACACAGACACACATAAAGATATGAGACATGATTAACATGGACACACCAAGATATGAGATATGAGATATGACTAACATGACACACACCAAGATATGAGCCATGGCCAGCACACACAAGCTAAGATATGAGCCATGACTAGCACAGAGACACATTAAGATATGAGCCATGGCTTCACGGAAAAACATCAAGAAATAAACTATGTCCAGCACAGAAACACATTAAGGTATCCATATGCTTGGGTTTGTTGTAGTTGGCAGACTCTTCTTAACGTGGGAATCATCGACATACGAGACGCAGGCCCCGATTAACTGTTCACAGGTTTCGTTCAAACAGTTGTCCGGAAATTTGAGAGTGCAGTCTGACCCGTAGAACGTTCCCTTGCATGTGCAGTTCCCGATTGACTGTTCACAGGTGTCGTTGAAACAGTTGTCCGGACATTAAAAAGTGCAGTCTGACCAGTAGTACGTTTCCTTGCACGTACAGTCTGTACTTTCCGGATCACATATGATGTCACAGCCATCAGAATACGTCTGTTTGCACTGTAGCTCAAAATTACCATCGGGACAAGTGTCATTATAGGTGTAGCCAGGATGCTTACATTGTAGGCATTTTCCGGATTTTTCCTCACATAAGGGACAGACACTAAGACAAGACCCGGAGCAGTCGTGTCCACAGATCCCATGTGGACAGTTGCTGTGACACGTATCGATGATGATGTTGCAGCCTCTGCAACACCCACTACACACTGCACAAAACGACCAGGGATGCCCGTCCAGAAAATAGGTGTCAGTACATGTTTGCACCTCGCACACCGTCAGTGCACTGACGGCCTGCGAAATGGTCGGTGAGAACTCAATCTTAATGTGTGCCATTGTCGCTTGTGTGTTGACTACAATAGTGTTCACAGAAATATTTGGGTATGATTTGAGAGCCACATTCTGACCCCCGCCAATGTAGATTGAGCAGATATTTGCAACTATCGCCCCTTCAATCCGTAACTTGTTGATCAGACCAGCCCCAGAGCAAAAGACATTAATCTCATGCGAACTAACTACAAACCTTGATTCATTGTTACATGAGGCAGAACCATTTAGTTTTACCGTGAAACTGTCCAGATGGTTAAGTCATTCACATAAATAATAAACCAGGAGAACGGCAAAGATTGATTGAGAGTTGCCTTAACTGATGTATAATCTGCGTCCGGATTACATGTGGTGTCGTTGTTATCAAACAGGAAAGTAGGTTCAGATTATTGGGCGTATTTGTAAACGAGATCCAAGTACTAACATTGGAGTCCGAAATATTCGTGCTGACAACTGTCATTGTTTGGGCATGTCCCTGTAGTTTTGTCACAAACTGAGTCATTATAACAGTGACATTGTAACGTACAGTTTGCCCCAAACCAACCGTCTGCACAAGTTAAGTCATTAGCTTCCAAGGTCACGAACGAAGCCAGCAGAATAAAGACTTGATCTACAACGGTGGTTAACGAACTGTGTACACACATTTATTATCAAACCCGTGGTTACATTTCTAAATATCCACCAACTCGCTGTGATAACAGATAGCGTGATGTTCAAAGTCAACATTGTGTACACCATGGCACAGACGCGGACAAGCTTCTATCTTGGTGCGTCCCATGACGTCATCTCTCAATTTGGTTGGAATACGATAGAGTTTGTAATGACCTCAGAATGGAATGATTGTACACAAGGAAGATTGTGTTCCATTGTTTGTTTCTTTACGAATCGGAAGTTTGTTAGAAAAAGAAGAAGACATAACTGTCGCTGCGCATTGTACCGTTACTTCTTCTTCTTCACTTCCTCTTGTATCCATTTGGGTGTCGAGGAGGTACAAAGTTCTGGTTCACAGAAATATTCTGACAGCCTCAAACAAACATAAATTGATGTTGTAGCGTTTCTGTGACGATGTAGCGTTTCTGTGATGATAGCGTTCCTGTGATGATGTAGCGTCTCTGTGATTATGTAGCTTTTCTGTGATATTGTAGCGTTTCTGTGATGTTGTATGTTATGTACTTGTGTTGTTTGACAGATCACAGCTGTGTTGCATGTGATGTACTTGTGTTGTTTGGCAGATCACAGCTGTGTTGTATGCGAGTTACTTGTGTTGTTTGGCAGATCACAGCTGTGTTGCATGTGATGTACTTGTGTTGTTTGGCAGATCACAGCTGTGTTGTATGCGAGTTAATCTTGTTGGTTGGCAGATCACAGCTGTGTTGTATGTGATGTACTTGTGTTGTTTGGCAGATCACAGCTGTGTTGCATGTGAGGTGCTTGTGTTGTGTGGCAGATTACTCTTGTGATACGTGTGAGATGCTTATGTTATGTGGCCGATCACTCTTGTGTTGTGTGTGAGATGCTTATGTTGTGTGGCAGATCATACTTGTCCTGTGTGCCAGATTCTGTTGTGTGCTAGAACCGTGTTGTGCTGTGTGCAAGGCTGTGTTCGTTATGTCCCAAATCCTTGTTGTGTAGAACATAACAACCTAATTGTGTAGAATGTCACAACCTTGTTGTGTAGAACGTCACAACCTTGTTGTGTAGAATGTTTTGATCTTGTAGTGTAGAACGTCACAATCTTGTTGTGTAGAACGTCACAACCGTGTTGTGTTCAACGTCACAACCTTGTTGTGTAAAACGTCACAACCCTGTATTGTGTAAAACGTCACAACCTATTGGTGTAGAACGTCACAACCTTGTTGAGTAGAACGGCACAATCTTATTGTGTAGAACGTCACAATCTTGTTGTGTAGAACGTCACAATCTTGTTGAGTAGAACGGCACAATTTTATTGTGTAGAATGTCACAATCTTGTTGTGTAGAACGTCACAACCCTGTTGTGTTTTGTATACTAGATACTTGATTCACGTGCCAAATCCGTGAGGAGTTGTGCATCAGTGTCTGGGTTTACTCCAATATTCTATCTCTCCATTCGATTATATTATAATTTCTCTTGTTTGCAATGTCTACTTCTCACTATTCCGCATTTTACTGTACCCTGTAAGATACAATGACATATGTCATTTACAAGTGGAAAAACATGTCATTCACTAACGATCTACATACGAAAGATGATAAAACTTTTCCTCCGATCGCATATGCTTGACCTATTTTCTTCCACCGTAAATGTATCGCACTTTACAACCGATGACCTCGCGTACAAGTATGTACACGTTAAATGATGTACATACACTTTGCTTTAAAATACATGGAATTAAACTATAACGCAGTCTAATTCACAGGGCAGACATAGACACAAAATACTTACAGAGAACATTAAGAGAAATTGTGACTCTACTGTGCCCAATATCATTGAATGCCAAACATGATAATCTGCCAAAATCCTCAAATGTGATTGGTTGAAACACGAGAACGCTTTCATAAATTTGCTCGCCAGACTGTCGGTCAATGGCATAAAGTTTTCTATTTGACAGGCTCTGAAATTTCAACATAAAATAATCACATTTGTGTTTTGTTCTTATAAACAACAGAAATGATAAATAACTGTCGAGATCGAAAGATTTGGAGAGACATAATTACCTACGCCAGCAGGCCCGGTACTTGAGGATGATTACAATATTTTGTATTTTCTTATCTGTGTTTAATATTTGAAGTACTTAATCCAAATGTGTCGTTATTCACTTGTTAGCCATGAAGCGTATGTTTTATTGTTGTATATCCGTGTCAAAGCTTTCCTTGTGTTTTGATGCCATATCGTCAGCTATTGTAGACTTACAACCCCCTACTTATACCAGTTGTAGACTTATACCCCACTACTTGTTCCTGTTGTAGACTTATATCCCACTACTTGTTCCTGTTGTAGACTTATACCCCACTACTTATTCCTATTGTAGACTTACACCCCACTACTTGTTCCTGTTGTAGACTTACACCCCACTACCTATTCCAGTTGTAGACTTACACCCCAATACTTGTTCCTATTGTAGACTTACACCCCACTACCTGTTCCTGTTGTAGACTTACACCCCACTACTTGTTCCTGTTGTAGACTTATACCCCACTACTTGTTCCTGTTGTAGACTTATAACCCCCTACTTGTTCCTGTTGTAGACTTACAACCCGCTACTTGTTCCTGGTGTAGACTTACAACCCCCTACTTGTTCTTGTTGTAGACTTACACCCCACTACTTGTCCCTGTTGTAGAGTTACACCCCACTACTTGTTCCTGTTGTAGACATACACCCCACTACTTCTTCCTGTTGTAGACTTACACCCCACTACTTGTCCCTGTTGTAGACTTACACCCCACTACTTGTTCCTGTTGTAGACATACACCCCACTACTTCTTTCTGTTGTAGACTTACACCCCACTACTTGTCCCTGTTGTAGACTTACACCCCACTACTTGTCCCTGTTGTAGACTTACACCCCATTACCTGTTCCTGTTGTAGACTTCGATAGTTGTAGCTAGCTAAGAGCAACTTCTATGAGGTAGTATCGTTAAGTAGCTATAATTCATTTATTCTCGGCAACTTTTCCCTGTTTGATGGAGGATGTAGCTACATCTTTTTTCTTTTTGTCTCTTCACTTCTCATTCTTCCACTTCAGGTGGCTGTCATTATTTCCATCAAACATCTGACACTAATATCATGTTCCCCATAGAGATTCAAGCCTAGAGGGTACCTTTGTTAATGTTTATCGCCATTTTCTTCCTTCTCTTCTTTCCTTCATTATCTGCCTCCCAGCATCGAGGGGAGATATAGTTTGCAATCCTTTGCTCATCTTTCGGCCTCTGCTGATGTTATGTTTCCCAGTGTTTCTAATATGCCATCAATCCATCTATTGCTCTTCTTTTGGCATCTGCTACTGTTATGTTTCCTAGTGTTTCTAATATACCATCGATCCATTTTTTGTAGTTTGCTTTTGGGACTTGTGGTCTCATAGCGTTTAATGAAGATTAGTTGTGCAGTATTTTGATATCATTTTAATGGTGTATAGATCAGAAATGCCACTTAAGTACTACCAACAATGATTTCTTGCATTTTGTTGTTACCTATTTTAGTATATCCAGAAATGAAGAAACTGATAAATTAGGTAAACATGTATAAAACAATTTCATTAAAGACACTTACTGAATGAAACAAAAAGCTTTAATGAAACAAATACAGACATGCGTAAGAACTAGACGAAAGAGCAAAAAGAACTCTGATAGTTCTTTCCTGAACATCAAAAGAACATACACAACAATATGGCATGGAAAAGGGCATCTCGAATTAAGCAGTCATCTCTTAAAACTGCACAATAATTCTACTTGCAATGCACATCTGGTACTAGCTCGTAACATCATTTATCCACATTGAAACTATCCGACAGAACGATCTCTAAATTGATCTTCATTGGTTTGACCTTGTAATAGTAAACATATGTCGCTTGTTGTAACTATATCACTAATGTTAACATTGACAAACTCTAGTCCTTCTAGCTACTTGATGGAGAATGGCTACTCCGCCATCTCTCTACACGCTTATTAACATCATCATCATAGAGTGCCATCTCCGCATCGATGGTTGGCTACCATGGAGCGCCATTCTGCTCTGTCTCTTGCTTTGATGGTGCAGGTTGTCATAGGCTGGTTTGTCCATCTTTTGATGTTACTCGTCCATGTTAGTCTTGGTCTGCCTCTTTTACCTTGTATTTTCCCCTCCAGGATTACTTTTAGTAGGCTGTTGTGTCTTTTAACATGGCCCAAAAATCGCATTTGTCTTGTTTGAATTGTGTTTAGTAGTTCTCTTTTCATTTTTAGTCGTTTTAAGACTTCATCGTTTGTTTTCTTTTCCTTCCATCCAATTCTACCTATTCTTCTATATGTCTACATTTCAAAGGCTTTAATTATCTGTTCTGTTTTCTTGTCTAATGTCCATGTTTCACCAAAGCGCTTATTAACAACACAACAATAATAATGCAAACGACATCTCTCACTAACCTTTCGTCCGAGTTCAGTTCCTATTTCTAACAATTGTAACTTCACTTACGTTTGAGCATCCAACCCTTTTCAACAAAATATTCAGATTCATTAATCTACATCCGACTTCATTCTTTCACTAACTCTGGTCTACTCTACCGATATAATTTCTAAACCTCACTAGTTTTTCCCTCGATCCAGTCCGTACTGATGTTACGTCCACCTACCTGGAGCGCTGGACTAGATCTGACGATCAGGGTTGCCAGATATATTTTTGGATTTTAGGCCAAAAAGTGTTGAAAAAAAGCCAAATTAGGCCAAATAGTCAATTAAAAAGCCAAAAAAAGGCCAAACATTTCTGCTATACTCACATCACATGAAACTCTCCAGATCAAGATTATTAACGTCATCCGCATCAGAGCTACCTGATTCTACAGCATACAAATTCTCTGATGTAAATTCTTTGAGCATTTTTGCTGATGGGATGAAGTCTTTACAACATTTGTTTGAAAGCAACAGTTCTGCTCTAATCCTGACAATAGAGTCAAGCAAATGCAGTTGCATCTTATTCCTTGCTTTTGTCTTCACTGACGTTACAATGGAGAAAATTCTTTCAACTATGGCATTGCTGCATGGGGTGATCAGACAAGTTAGGGCAAAGTTGGCTAACTCTTTGAATGACTGATGCTGATGTATGCCAATCCAAAACTGTTCACTGTCAGTAGGAAGTCCATCTTTCTTAAACATGGTATCTTCTTTCCAATCAATCAATATAATTTTTCTGTATTGTTCTTCAATAGTGCTGATGTTACTTCCTGCTAGGTGTAAGAAGGGTAAGTCTGAAAACGTTGCTCTCGAAGCTTGATTTAAAATAATCCGTGGACTCAGCTTTGATAGATTTTGAAATATATTACTCGCCGAAGGAAGTCTACATGTTATTTGATTGAGAGCTTCCTCTAGCATACACATACATCTTTCTTTGACATTTTTAATTTCGTGATGAGCGTCAGTGTTGTTGTTCTTTTGTAGGAACGTATTACATTCTGTTAAAAATTTGATACCAAAATCAACTTGATTTATATCCTTTCTTTGTCCATTTGTATCATACAATCTGTTCTGAAGACTTGCCTTTTGTAAAAATAATTCTTGACACAGTTCATGAGGATCAGCTTTAGTTTGTTGAAAAAGGCCATTGAGTCTTTCAAATTCCTGCACAACGGGTGTTGCGAAAACAAAGAACAAGTAATTGTTATAATCTAACATCATGTCCTTTAACAATCGTGCTTTGTATTTTGTGTCAAACTTTGACTGGGCTAATTCAGTACTCATGAAATAAGCCTTTAGCTCTTCCCAATTCATCAGAATATTAAACATAACTTTTCCTCGCACAAGCCATCGAGTAGCTGATGGTTTCTCAAAAGGCAGTGGAGCAGTTCTGGTTGACTCATATTCTGTAGGTGTATTCATCACTGTAAATAATTCTTTGTAGGCTTCTCGTCTTAGGCTACTGTGGGAAAACCATTGCGGTATTTCTGATAGTAAAAATCCTATATTTGACGGTAGCTTAGCTACTGCATAATAAATGCAAAGTGCCAAAGAATGACAAATACATTTCAGCTGTACACATGAAGGAGATACATTTCTTAATCTAGACCACACTGAGTTGTTACAGCCAACCATGTTTGACGCTCCATCTGATGCAAATCCAATGCAATTTGTGAGACTCTGGCCACATTTTTTTATTTCACCATCAATCAAATTAAATATGTTTTCTCCTGTTGCTTCTTGCACGGGAATTAGCCCAAGATACCCTGTTAGAATTTCCTGTTTTCTTTCACTGAAAAACCGAATTAAGATACACAAGTATTTTTGTGTGGAGACATCTGTAGATTCATCTAAAATGATGGCGTATTTCTTGTCCTGAAAGTCATGGATGAGATCCGTTTTTAGTGCTGGCGATATTATATTTTTTATTAAGCATGAACATTTAGTTCTGTGCAATTTGATGTTTCCTAATGTACTGCCCTGGCCATGTGCTGTCATAATTTCACTCAGATGGTCAATTGTGCGAATTGCACAGTGGCAGGTCATGCTTACAGCAATTTGGAGCTCTGCTGTTTTAACTTTATCGTTATTTTGTCTAGGACTTTGAGTGACACTAAGTTGTGTCTGACTATTTGATGGAACTCTCATCATGTGCTTAGATGATTTCTCATGATTTGAGATGTTTCCTCTTTTTGGTACAATCGTACACCGGCAGAGTTTACAATATGCTGCCTCTGATCCATCAGAAGCTTTCATGAGCCATGGGTATGTTTCTTCCCAAATACTATTGTACTTACGATTGCTATCATAAGATGCTTTCCATTTCTTTGATGAAGAAGCCATGAGTAACACAAGTAATATCTTTATCAAACACAGCGTAGACTAATGTAAATAATTAGTCGACTTGTTAAGCGCACGTCCTAGGCACACTCCTGTACGACGACTCACGACTCACGACTAGTCACGACACGTTCGTTTTGTTTCAATTTTGAAAATGAACTATTTTGAAGAATATTCCTAGAATGAAACATTAAGAATTAAGACCTATGGATTCTGAAAGTGAAAGTAATTTGCAAAAGTGCGCCAAATTCTTATTAAAGTCAGATGATTTGATGCATTTTTGGAGCAAAATAATTATATTTTTAAAGAACTTTTACTGAAATTGTGGTTTATACTTTTTTTTTACTACTGGTTTAGAAAAAAAAGCCAGGAATAAGCCAAAAAACCCAAAAAAGCCAAAGAATTTCTTTAGGCCAAACAAAAACCAAAAAAGCCAGATTTGTGGAATTTGGCCTAAAAAAAGCCAAATTGGCAACCCTGCTGACGATTAATATTCGTCCCGGGACGTCTCCTTCCGTGACCAGCAGACCGCGCTAACTATTCTACTCTTCTGATTGGCTGGTACGGATTTCTCTACGATCACGTGTAATGGACCTTGCCCCTTTTAGAACGTTCGGCGATTTCTTTGTTCAAAGCCTTATCATGTAATTAGCTATTCAGGTTCTAACCAAAGGACTCATATTATCGTTTTCTCCTTAATCCCATTACAATATCAAATTGACCTGCAGATTCAAAAACGTGCCCTGCAATAATGGTAATTGCACAGAGAATTTAGATCCGGCGTGGCCACATTAGTGAAAGTTGACAGAAAACTATGGGGGACTTGCGATAACATCCTGCAATCGAATCATTCAAGTAAAAAGTAAAGAGCCCCCGTCACGCCATGTGGCGTATAGGGAATATGGTGTTAGTTACCATAAATTTTACAGACCCTAAGCCCCGATTTTTGGGGTAATGTGGTCGAGTATTACGCCCGTGCCGCTTTACTTTCCCAGAAAAAAAAAAAATCCAGTACCCATTTAAGGCGAATCATTCAAGAAGGCAAGTCAATCATTCAGCTTATCACTCATCATCGACCACGTGGCTACTGGGGCTCTGACAAGGGGAGGAGAGAAAAAAGAATATAGACGCTGCTACCTGCCACACAGTTCAAGATGGCTCCACATAACATTGGCTATACATAATAATGGATCCATGTAACATTTGCTATACATAATAATGGATCCATGTAACATTGTCTTCACATGTAAACATGGCTCTATATAACATTGGCGTCCTTTCAATCTGCGCAAGCATCCACTAATGAAGGTCTGTATCTTCACGACTGTCATTTTTGTAATGGCGAAGATACAAACCTTCATGATACTTGCGCAGAGTAAAATAAAGAAAATGGCAGGACAAAATCACTAACGTAGAAATATGAGAAAGTACCAGTCAAATACCAGTGGATAAAGAGATACAGCGAAGATGATGACGCTGGATAGGACACACACTGCGGAAGTCAACTGAGAGTATTATACGAAAGGTCTGTTTTAAAATCCCCAGGAGAAAGAGACAAAGAGGCAGACCAAGATATTCTTTGAGGAGACAGGAGCAAGCAAAGATGAAAATGACGGGAAGACATAGAATGAGCTAAAAGAATGGCAAGAAACAGAACGACTTCAAAAGTGTTTGTTGCAGACCTATGCTCCACAGGGAGCTGAAAGTGTTTGTTGCAGACCTATGCTCCACAGGGAGCTGAAAGTGTTTGTTGCAGACCTATGCTCCACAGGGAGCTGAAAGTGTTTGTTGCAGACCTATGCTCCACACGGAGTTGAAAGTGTTTGTTGCAGACCTATGCTCCACAGGGAGCTGAAAGTGTTTGTTGCAGACCTATGCTCCACAGGGAGCTGAAAGTGTTTGTTGCAGACCTATGCTCCACAGGGAGCTGAAAGTGTTTGTTACAGACCTATGCTCCACAGGGAACTGAAAGTGTTTGTTGCAGACCTATGCTCCAGAGGGAGCTCGAAGGTAGAAGAAGATAATGGTGCCTGTCGAGAAAAACTAAGAGCCTCATAACACCCAGTGGCGTTTCGTTTGGGGAATAGAGAACGTGGTTTTGTCGCCCCTATTTTTCTTGTTACGTACGCACGTTTTGGCTAACGTGATCAGCAATACATCAGTGCCGTTTCCTTTAAAAGAAAAAAAATCCAGTACTCATTTACAGCTGCGTGAACGTAGAAATTGACGATAGTATTGAACACGTAATCTTGTCCTCAGTGAACTAGTTCCCTAACCACCGCTATACCGCTACGCTCACTACTTAATATCGGTTACATCTTTGCATACACATTACAATGAATTAGGCAGACACAATTTGCTTTTATAGGATGACACTAAAGTTTCCACAAATTTTCATTTACCCGTTACTTTATTTTGCACCATTTCGTTGAAACCTGAGGTTTATTTCGGGAAGCTACAAGCCAGTTCGTTCTACTAATCTTACGGCTCATTTCGTCAAGTTGCATGCTAATTTTGTAAAGATCTAAGACTCAATTTTCTTGTTGACAGAGAAGCACTAAAACTCTCTTTGTCTTTGAAGGATTTCTTCCACTACTTAGAATGGCGTTTGATGTCGGAGCCCTGCTTTTCTTTTAATACAAAAATGGTTCACATAACAAGGATAAGAGGCTAATAATAAAACTGTAGGTGTGCTATGGGATAGCTCTTTATGTTTTCTTTGTGGAAGCTTTCATATTGTATTCTTTTTATTATTTTTTTAAATCATCGATTGCTTCAGTCCGCGAATACTGCGGTTGGACTGTATATATATATACCCTCATGTGGGAAACATCAGGTAAGAGGCCAACCCAGAGTGACACTGAAAAGAACATTGATCAGAGAGGCGAAAGCAGCAGGAATCGGCTCCCTCCCTGAATGAGATAGAGTTGCTTGTACAGAACAGAGACAAATGACGAGATTTTATGAAATAACTTTAGAAGGATCGAAAACTGCTAGAATAAAAATGTAGATATGAGAAAGAGTATCTGGGTCTATGCCCTATGGGCCGGCTACGGCTCGAAAGGTCAATTGATAGATAAATAGATAAGCTGGGAAACACACACACACACAAACATACACAACACACAAAAACACACAGAATATGAGCTTATATATGTCTGTCTGTCTGTCTCTCTAATCTATCTATCTATCTATCTATCTATCTATCTATCTATCTATCTATCTATCTATCTATCTATCTATCTATCTATCTATCTATCTATCTATCTATCTATCTATCTATCTATCTATCTATCTATCTATCTATCTATCTATCTATCTGTCTGTCTGTCTGTCTGTCTGTCTGTCTGTCTGTCTGTCGGTGTGCCTGTCTGTCTGTCTGTCCGTCCGTCCCACCGTCTATCCGTAGGTCTGTCTACCTGTCCATCCATAGGTCTGTCTTCCTGTCTGTCTTCCTGTCTGTCTGTCTACCTGTCCATCCATAGGTCTGTCTACCTGCCTGTCTTTTTATTTTCACTTCCCCACTAGGCCATTTATTGTCTCAAGGTTCATGTATTTTGTCGTGCTCCAGATTAAAATGGGTCAACTGTAAAAAAAAAAAAAAAAAAAAAATAGCCATTTCCTATAGAACACTCCTCTTTCAAGCATATCGGTGGAACTTTCCGGTCCCTCCCCCAACCACACACACACACCTATGTGGTCTTTCAGACTCTCCTTGGACGTATTTCATTTCCTCATTCGTGTCCGACTATTTTTCTTCATTCTTAGTGACTTTTTTCCCCTAGTTCTCCCAAGGTGCAGCTTGCCGTGACGTGCCCTGGTCGTGTTTTATTTTCTCCTTTGAGCTTGATGCATTTTTTTTTTTTTCGTATCCGTTCTGGGAATATTTTTGTCTGTACGTATACAATGGGTAGAGTCATAGCAGAGGTCAAAAATACGTAAGGTCACCTTTGTCTACGAACCAGGACATGCGGTAGTACGGGAAAATGAAAGAGCGGACAGGTTGGCTAGCTGCGCTATTGTTGAGGACGGTCAACCAATGGTTCTGGCGGAAATCATCAATGCCTTCCGGGAAGTGGGAAGGATACAGGAATTCGACAACCATGAGTCCACGTCACTCCGGATGAAAGAGATAGGGGTTAAGATGGACACAGCCAGAAACGAGAAGCTTAGTGGGCGTATGAGAAGCCTTATCAACTAACACATCACTAGAGTCGCTAGACACTGCGAGACTTACTGAGGAGGGGATCTGAGCACCTATGGACATGTTCGGAGTGCAATGATGATGACCCACTAATAATTCAATATTTTTTTTTCATTTTGAACATAATAAAATCATTCTGGGCATATTATTTTTACATATTCTGTACAGTTGATTTTAAAAAAAAAATAATTCTGGACATATTTTATTGACTCATTCATAGCATATTTTTCTTGACTTATTCATGAAGTTTTTTGCTCAATCATGACGTTTTTTTTTACTCAATCATGACGTTTTTTTTACTCAATCATGACGTTTTTTTTTTTTTACTCATTCATGATATTTTTTCTTGACTTATTTATGACGTATTTTCTCTACTCACCCTGGACACAACCTTGTCACATTATTTCTTGATTAATTCTTAAAGCGTTTTTCTTGACACATGTCGAATGTATGTTTAGCATGACTAACGGGCACATAATTTTCTCGATCTACATCGGATATAATTCTTCTATCTTACCCATCACTTTTTCCAGTTACATCCGACTTTAATTCACACTCTCCAAGACTTTATATCCCAAGATGCAATATCTTTGACCATGCTTTGACCACATTTTTAATAAACTTGTTTTTTCACGGTTATTATTATCCGCCGAGCAGCTTAAGGGAATGCCTTGGCAGTATGTCAACAACAAAAATGATAAATAACTGTCGAGATCGAAAGTTGTGTAGAGACATGATCACCTACACCAGCAGGCCCGGCAATTGTTGATGATGATGATTATCCTCCTACATTCACACAAATTTATCAGCCTGAAAATTAATATTTTTTTTCAGATCAGCTCCAGGCGGGCTTTTTTGGTTTGTATTGAAGACCTTTCCCCGAACTCGCGTGAAAAAATATTTTCTTTATTTTGCCCAGGGCGCTATACATTTTTGTTTACGCCACTGCTTTTTTAAATATATAAATTGGAATGGAAGGTAATGCACTACATTTACGTTATTTAGAATGTTATGTCTTACAAAATAGATTAATGATGAAGATTGATAAAGATTCGACTTCCCTTTCCTATTGTGGATTTCAAACGAAATAATAAGAGACGAATCTAAACAAGAATATGTGTCGAGCTTTAGAAGAAGAAGGCGTTGGAAATACGTCCACCGTGTGCTGAGAATGAATGAAGAAAGACTTCACCGTCAGGCATTTATGTGGAAACTGTATGGTAAAATAAAACAAGACAGACCAAGAGCATCGCTAAGCAGAACAATTTATAGGAAAGGCTCATCAATGGACTAAGAAACAACAAAGAAACACGGGAGATAGCAGCAGATCGCCCGTCGTAGAGAACTATCGCCGTCTTCGAGGGAACATGTAAAAAATGAAAGAGCTAAGCGTATAGAGATCGAAGAAAAAAGATAACCTATATATCAAAATGCAACACTGATGGTGAATGTGTTAGGTTGTAGGTCTGAGCTCTTACACACGGTTTGCTGTTAACACACAACATTGAATCTATACCCATTCGAAGGTTCCAATAATGGCGGGTGTTGATGAGTGGTCATCGGACACATGTAGAATAAGAAAATTTATATAACTGTGGCGTAGCCATGGGTTTTAAGTAGAATAAGAAGAGTTGTATAATAATGGTGTAGCCATGGTTTTTAAAAAGAATAAGACGAGTTATATAACTGTGGTGTAGCCATGAGTTGTAAGTAGAATAAGAAGAGTTATATAACTGTGGTGTAGCAATGGGTTGTAAGTAGAATAAGAAGAGCTATATAACAAAGGTGTAGCCACGGGTCGTAAGTAGAATAAGAAGAGTTATATAACTGTGGTGTAGCCATGGGTTTTAAGTAGAATAAGAAGAGTTATATAACTAAGACGTAGTCATAGGTCGTAAGTAGAATAAGAAGAGTTATATAACTGTGGTGTAGCCATGGGTTGTAAATAGAATAAGAAGAGTTATATAACTGTGGTGTAGCCATGGGTTGTAAGTAGAATAAGAAGAGTTATATAACTGTGGTGTAGCCATGGGTTGTAAATAGAATAAGAAGAGTTATATAACTATGGCGTAGCCATGGGTTGTAAGTAGAATAAGAAGAGTTATATAACTGTGGTGTAGCCATGTGTCGTGAGTAAAAAAAGAAGAGTTGTATACCTGTGATGTAGCCATGGGTTTTAAGTAGAATAAGAAGAGTTGTATAATAATGGTGTAGCCATGGTTTTTAAGAAGAATAGGACGAGTTATATAACTGTGGTGTAGCCATGAGTTGTAAGTAGAATAAGAAGAGTTATATAACTGTGGTGTAGCAATGGGTTGTAAGTAGAATAAGAAGAGCTATATAACAAATGTGTAGCCACGGGTCGTAAGTAGAATAAGAAGAGTTATATAACTGTGGTGTAGCCATGGGTTTTAAGTAGAATAAGAAGAGTTATATAACTAATTCGGTGTCATGGGTCGTAAGTAGAATAAGAAGAGTTATATAACTGTGGTGTAGCCATGGGTTGTAAATAGAATAAGAAGAGTTATATAACTGTGGCGTAGCCATGGGTCGTAAGTAGAATAAGAAGAGTTATATAACTGTGGCGTAGCCATGGGTTGTTAGTAGAATAAGAAGAGTTATATAACTGTGGCGTAGCCATGTGTTGTAAGTAGAATAAGAAGAGTTATATAACTGTGGCGTAGCCATGGTTCGTAAGTAGAATAAGAAGAGTTATATAACTGTGGCGTAGCCATGGGTTGTTAGTAGAATAAGAAGAGTTATATAACTGTGGTGTAGCCATGGGTCGTAAGTAGAATAAGAAGAGTTATATAACTGTGGTGCAGCCATGTGTTGTAAATAGAATAAGAAGAGTTATATAACTGTGGCGTAGCCATGGGTTGTAAGTAGAATAAGAAGAGATATATAACTGTGGTGTAGCCATGGGTTGTAAGTAGAATAAGAAGAGTTGTATAACTGTGATGTAGCCATGGGTCTAAGTAGAATATGAAGAGGTATATAACTGTGGTGTAGACATGGGTCGTAAGTAGAATAAGAAGAGTTATATAACTGTGGTGTAGCTATGGGTTGTAAGTAGAATAAGAAGAGTTATATAACTGTGGTGTAGCCATGGGTTGTAAGTAGAATAAGAAGAGATATATAACTAAAACGTAGTCATGTGTCGTAAGTAGAATAAGAAGAGTTATATAACTGTGATGTAGCCATGGGTTGTAAGTAGAATAAGAAGAGTTATATAACTGTGGCGTAGCCATGGTTGTAAGTAGAATAAGAAGTGTTATATAACTGTGGCATAGCCATGGATCGTAAGTAAAATAAGAAAAGTTATATAACTGTGGTGTAGTCATGGGTTGTAAGTAGAATAAGAAGAGTTATATAACTGTGGTGTAGCCATGGGTCGTTAGTAGAATAAGAAGAGTTATATAACTGTGGTGTAGCCATGGGTTGTAAGTAGAATAAGAAGAGTTATATAACTGTGGTGTAGGCATGGGTCTAAGTAGAATAAGAAGAGTTATATAACTGTGGTGTAGACATGGGTCGTAAGTAGAATAAGAAGAGTTGTATAATTGTGATGTAGCCATGGGTTGTAAGTAGAATAAGAAGAGTTATATAACTGAGGTGTAGCCATGGGTTGTAAGTAGAATAAGAAGATTTATATAACTATGGTGTAGCCATGGGTTGTAAGTAGAATAAGAAGAGTTATATAACTGTGGCGTAGCCATGGGTTGTAAGTAGAATAAGAAAGGTTATATAACTGTGGCGTAGCCATGGGTCGTAAGTAGAATAAGAAGATTTATATAACTGTGGTGTAGCCATAGGTCGTAAGTAGAATAAGAAGAGTTATAAAACTGTGGCGTAGCCATGGGTTGTAAGTAGAATAAGAAGAGTTATAAAACTGTGGCGTAGCCATGGGTTCTTAGTAGAATAAGAAGAGTTATATAACTGTGGTGTAACCATAGGTCGTAAGTAGAATAAGAAGAGTTATAAAACTGTGGCGTAGCCATGGGCCGTAAGTAGAATAAGAAGAGTTATATAACTGTGTTGTAGCCATGGGCCGTAAGTAGAATAAGAAGAGTTATATAACTGTGGTGTAACCATAGGTCGTAAGTAGAATAAGAAGAGTTATATAACTGTGGTGTAACCATAGGTCGTAAGTAGAATAAGAAGAGTTATAAAACTGTGGCGTAGCCATGGGCCGTAAGTAGAATAAGAAGAGTTATAAAACTGTGGCGTAGCCATGGGCCGTAAGTAGAATAAGAAGAGTTATATAACTGTGTTGTAGCCATGGGTCGTTAGTAGAATAAGAAGATTTATATAACCGTGGCGTAGCCGTGGGTCGTAAGTAGAATAAGAAGAGCTATATAACTAAAGCGTAGTCATGGGTCGTAAGTAGAATAAGAAGAGTTGTATAACTGTGGTGTAGCCATAGGTCGTTAGTAGAATAAGAAGATTTATATAACCGTGGCGTAGCCATGGGTCGTAAGTAGAATAAGAAGAGTTATATAACTGTGGTGTAGCCATGGGTTGTAAGTAGAATAAGAAAAATTATATAGTTGAGACGCAGCCATCAGGGTGAGCAGGATAAGAAGTTATATATTTATTATATTATTCTTCATATTAAAAAAAAACATTCAGTAAACGTGGTCCGAGAGCGAAACTTACAGAGCCATTCAAATTGTCTGTTACTCGAATCCGTCGACCGGCACTCGGCTGCCACTCAAATGAGACCTTTGATAGACCACGTGATCGGCACACTATTTCTTGATTGGTTAGTTCCATGAAAGTGAAATTATTTGACGAGACAATGCTGGCATTTGGTAGCACTAGAATATAATATTCACATTGTTATGACAGTTACCATGACATACTAATTAAAATAGTTATATAATAATAGTTTTCATCATCATCATCATCATCATCATCATTATCTTTCAGCTTGTTCCTTTTTGGAACTTATGTTCCAGGACAGCTATTCTGAAGTTTTCTCAGTCCTGTATGAGTCACTCTGCTACAGCCATGTCCAGCTCGTCTATGACATCTTTCACCGGTCTTCTTTTAGGTTTTCCTCTCAAACGTTTAACCTATTCTATTCTATTCTATTCTATTCTATTCTATTCTATTCTATTTTATTCTATTCTATTCTATTCTATTCTATTCTATCCATGGAACCAGTTTAATTGCAGTCGGGAATTCTCTATATCAGGTTTACACCTTTCACAGCTACCGCTAAATCTTGTTGGCAAATTATGTTTACAAAGTCGACTACCATGCAGCCTATGTCGGCGGTACAGGCGACGATTCCATACGACCTCCATCGAATAGAGAGTGCACAGTCACTACCACACTCTAGTTTCCTTGAAAACAAACATATAAAACAAACATAAAACAAACATATAAAACAAACATATAAAACAAACATATAAAACAAACATATAAAACAAACATAAAACAAACATATAAAACAAACATATAAAAAAAACATATAAAACAAACATAAAACAAACATATAAAACAAACATAAAACAAACATATAAAAAAACATATAAAACAAACATAAAACAAACATATAAAACAAACATATAAAACAAACATAAAACAAACATATAAAACAAACATAAAACAAACATAAAACAAACATATAAAACAAACATAAAACAAACATATAAAACAAACATATAAAACAAACATAAAACAAACATATAAAACAAACATAAAACAAACATATAAAACAAACATATAAAACAAACATATAAAACAAACATATACAACAAACATATAAAACAAACATATAAAACAAACATAAAACAAACATATAAAACAAACATATAAAACAAACATATAAAACAAACATATAATACAAACATATAAAACAAACATATAAAACAAACATATAAAACAAACAAATAAAACAAACATATAAAACAAACATAAAACAAACATATAAAACAAACATAAAACAAACATATAAAACAAACATATAAAACAAACATAAAACAAACATATAATACAAACATATAAAACAAACATACAAAACAAACATATAATACAAACATATAAAACAAACATATAAACAAACATATAAAACAAACATAAAACAAACATATAAAACAAACATAAAACAAACATATTAAACAAACATATAAAACAAACATAAAACAAACATATAAAACAAACATATAAACAAACATATAAAACAAACATAAAACAAACATATAAAACAAACATATAAACAAACATAAAACAAACATATAAAACAAACATATAAAACAAACATATAAACAAACATATAAAACAAACATAAAACAAACATATATAACAAACATATAAAACAAACATATAAAACAAACATATAAAACAGACATATGAAACAAACATATAAAACAAACATATAAAACAAATATATAAAACAAACATATAAAACAAACATATAAAACAGACATATAAAACAAACATATAAAACAAACATATAAAACAAACATATAAAACAAACATTTAAAACAAACATATAAAACAAGCATATAAAACAAACATTTAAAACAAACATATAAAACAAACATATAAAACAGATATATAAAACAAACATAAAACAAACATATAAAACAAACATATAAAACAAACATATAAAACAAACATATGAAACAAACATAAAACAAACATATAAAACAAACATATAAAACAAACATAAAACAAACATATAAAACAAACATATACAACAAACATATAAAACAAACATATAAAACAAACATATAAAACAAACATATAAAACAAACATAAAACAAACATATAAAACAAACATATAAAACAAACATAAAAAAAACATATAAAACAAACATATAAAACAAACATATAAAACAAACATATAAAACAGACATATAAAACAATCATATAAAACAAACATATAAACAAACATAAAACAAACATATAGAACAAACATATAAAACAAACATATAAAACAAACATAAAACAAACATATAAAACAAACATATAAAACAAACATATAAAACAAACATATAAAAATAACATTAAAAAAACATATAAAACAAACATATAAAACAAACATATAAAACAAACATAAAACAAACATATAAAAAAACATTTAAAACAAACATATAAAACAAACATATAAAACAAACAAAGCAACCGAAATAGTTTAACCGGAAACGTTAGTCTCGGCATAAACATGGCGACAAGCAGCCATTTTGTATTGTTAACTTGTTACAATGGCTCCCACAACTGAATGCTGCAAGTACATCACGCCGGTTGTTTACTCTTTTGTTTTTTTGCGAAGTCGATGCCTGTCCTTTCATTGATATCATCTTTCCATCTCTATCTCTGCATATTACTCCTTCATCCCCCCTTTCGCAACTCCCTGAAGAATTATCATTTCATGGACACGTGGTCGAGATACGTTGTCAAACCATTTCCGTTTCCGTTTCATCACAAGAGCCGAAAGATCATCCTATAATTTGATTGTCTTGTATCCTTTGCGAATTTGTATGATTTTTGTAAGAGATACCGAAAACATTTCATCTCCACTATTTTCTCCATTTTATTCTAAATCACTGCTGTGAAGATCCATGCTTGTATAGAAAAAATGACGTTATAAAGGTGCACCACAGTTTGATACACAACAAGTCATTTTTTGAATCCCCAGGGGAAAAGACAAAGAGGAAGACCAAGAAATTCTTGAAGAAGACAATCAGAAGCAGAGATGAAGATGATGGGGAAGACATGGAATGCTCTTAAAAGAATGGCAAGAAACAGAACGACTTCGAAAGTGTTTGTTGAAGAACAATGCTCAACAGAGAGCTGAAAGTGTTTGTTGAAGACCTATGCTCCACAGGGAGTTGAAAGTGTTTGTTGAAGACATATGCTCCAGAGGGAGCTGAAAGTGTTTGTTGAAGACATATGCTCCTCAGGGAGTTGAAAGTGTTTGTTGAAGACCTATGCTCCACAGGGAGCTGAAAGTGTTTGTTGAAGACCTATGCTCCACAGGGAGCTGAAAGTGTTTGTTGAAGACCTATGCTCCACATGGAGCTGAAAGTGTTTGTTGAAGACCTATGCTCCACAGGGAGCTGAAAGTGTTTGTTGAAGACCTATGCTCCACATGGAGCTGAAAGTGTTTGTTGAAGACCTATGCTTCACAGGGAGCTGAAAGTGTTTATTGATGACCTATGCTCCATAGGGAGCTGAAAGTGTTTGTTGCAGACCTATGCTCCTCAGGGAGCTGAAAGTGTTTGTTGAAGACCTATGCTCCTCAGGGAGCTGAAAGGAAGAAGAAGAAGACAGTTTTATTTTGGATCCATTGATTGATGTTTTTTTTTTCTGTTTACCGCGCACTTAAGTTATTTTAATGGTGGCCCAATAAAGAGAATTCATTGTTATGTGGATACAACAGCAGCATTTGCCATTTAAGTTAAATCAAACAATGAAAAATGGCAATATAAGACAGTGAGACTTGCAATTTATGTGACAATATAAGACATTGAGACTTGCAATGTATATATGTGTATGTGACAATATAAGACAATAAGACTTGCAATGAATGTATATGTGACAATATAAGACTGTAAGACTTGCAATGAATGTGTATGTGACAATATACGATATTAAGACATGCAATGAATGTGTATGTGACAATATAAGACATTAAGACTTGCAATGAATGTATATGTGACAATATAAGACATTGATACTTGTAATTAATGTATATGTGACGATATAAGATATTAAGACTTGCAATGAACATGTATGTGTCAATATAAGACATTAAGACTTGCAAGGACTGTGTTTGAGTCATTATAAGACATTAAGACTTGCAAAGAATGTGTATGTGACAATATAAGAAATTAATAATTTCAATGAATGTATATGTGACAATATAAGACATTAAGACTTGCAATGAATGTATATGTGACAATATAAGACAATAAGACTTGCAATGAATGTTCATGTGAATATATAAGACATTGACACAAGGAATGTATTTGTGACACTATAAGACACTTAAACTTTAGTCATGTCAATAAATGTATATGTAACAATATATGACAACGAAGCGTACTAATGATAATTAAGGTATATGTGAGGATACACAAGACTGACCATTACCTATGACAATGAAAGTATATGTGAATCATAGGACATTTAAACTTAATTATAACAAACAATAGTATATGTAAAATAGTGGACATTGAAACATACTTTTAACAATAAAAGTATATGTAAAATATAGGACTTTGAAACTTACTTATAACAATAAAAGTATATGTAAAATATAGGACAGTGAAACTTACTTATAATAATGAAAGTATATGTAAAATATAGGACAGTGAAACTTACTTATAACAATAAAAGTATATGTAAAATATAGGACAGTGAAACTTACTTATAACAATAAAAGTATATGTAAAATATAGGACTTTGAAACTTACTTATAACAATAAAAGTATATGTAAAATATAGGACAGTGAAACTTACTTATAACAATGAAAGTATATGTAAAATATAGCACAGTGAAACTTACTTATAATAATGAAAGTATATGTAAAATATAGGACAGTGAAACTTACTTATAACAATAAAAGTATATGTAAAATATAGGACAGTGAAAGTTACTTATAACAATAAAAGTAAATGTAAAATATAGGACAGTGAAACTTACTTATAACAATAAAAGTATATGTAAAATATAGGACAGTGTAACTTACTTATAACAATAAAAGTATATGTAAAATATAGGACAGTTGAACTTACTTATAACAATGAAAGTATATGTAAAATATAGGACAGTTGAACTTACTTATAACAATAAAAGTATATGTAAAATATAGGACAGTGAAACTTACTTATAACAATAAAAGTATATGTAAAATATAGGACAGTGAAACTTACTTATAACAATGAAAGTATATGTAAAATATAGGACTTTGAAACTTACTTATAACAATGAAAGTATATGTAAAATATAGGACAGTGAAACTTACTTATAACAATAAAAGTATATGTAAAATATAGGACAGTGAAAGTAACTTATAACAATAAAAGTATATGTAAAATATAGGACAGTGAAACTTACTTATAACAATGAAAGTATATGTAAAATATAGGACTTTGAAACTTACTTATAACAATGAAAGTATATGTAAAATATAGGACAGTGAAAGTTACTTATAACAATAAAAGTATATGTAAAATATAGGACAGTGAAACTTACTTATAACAATGAAAGTATATGTAAAATATAGGACTTTGAAACTTACTTATAACAATGAAAGTATATGTAAAATATAGGACTTTGAAACTTACTTATAACAATGAAAGTATATGTAAAATATAGGACAGTGAAACTTACTTATAACAATGAAAGTATATGTAAAATATAGGACAGTGAAAGTTACTTATAACAATGAAAGTATATGTAAAATATAGGACAGTGAAACTTACTTATAACAATGAAAGTATATGTAAAATATAGGACAGTGAAACTTACTTATAACAATAAAAGTATATGTAAAATATAGGACAGTGAAAGTTACTTATAACAATAAAAGTATATGTAAAATATAGGACAGTGAAACTTACTTATAACAATGAAAGTATATGTAAAATATAGGACAGTGAAACTTACTTATAACAATGAAAGTATATGTAAAATATAGGACAGTGAAACTTACTTATATCAATAAAAGTATATGTAAAATATAGGACAGAGAAAGTTACTTATAACAATAAAAGTATATGTAAAATATAGGACAGTGAAACTTACTTATAACAATGAAAGTATATGTAAAATATAGGACTTTGAAACTTACTTATAACAATGAAAGTATATGTAAAATATAGGACAGTGAAACTTACTTATAACAATGAAAGTATATGTAAAATATAGGACAGTGAAAGTTACTTATAACAATGAAAGTATATGTAAAATATAGGACAGTGAAACTTACTTATAACAATGAAAGTATATGTAAAATATAGGACAGTGAAACTTACTTATAACAATAAAAGTATATGTAAAATATAGGACAGTGAAAGTTACTTATAACAATAAAAGTATATGTAAAATATAGGACAGTGAAACTTACTTATAACAATGAAAGTATATGTAAAATATAGGACAGTGAAACTTACTTATAACAATGAAAGTATATGTAAAATATAGGACAGTGAAACTTACTTATATCTATAAAAGTATATGTAAAATATAGGACAGTGAAAGTTACTTATAACAATAAAAGTATATGTAAAATATAGGACAGTGAAACTTACTTATAACAATGAAAGTATATGTAAAATATAGGACAGTGAAACTTACTTATAACAATAAAAGTATATGTAAAATATTGGACAGTGAAACTTACTTATAACAATAAAAGTATATGTAAAATATAGGACAGTGAAACTTACTTATAACAATAAAAGTATATGTAAAATATAGGACAGTTGAACTTACTTATAACAATAAAAGTATATGTAAAATATAGGACAGTGAAAGTTACTTATAACAATAAAAGTATATGTAAAATATAGGACAGTTGAACTTACTTATAACAATGAAAGTATATGTAAAATATAGGACAGTTGAACTTACTTATAACAATAAAAGTATATGTAAAATATAGGACAGTTGAACTTACTTATAACAATGAAAGTATATGTAAAATATAGGACAGTTGAACTTACTTATAACAATGAAAGTATATGTAAAATATAGGACAGTGAAACTTACTTATAACAATAAAAGTATATGTAATTTTGGCCACACCAAACCGGTTTCTCGCCGTGCATGTGAAGTTTCCTTCGTCACTGACTTGCATATTAAAGATTCTCAAAGCTTGAGAGTCGTTGTTCACGCTGTAAATGTCTCCAAACTTGCTGATTGGCTGCCGGACGAATTAATATTCATATTTGCGTCAACTAATTATATCGGTCTAGTATATTAAATAAGTGGAACAACACATAGATAGGAGTTGAACAAAATAAATGAAAACATCAGACTAAAGAAGCAATGACGAAATAGCAAGCAATAAGAGTACCGGTATAAGGTTTATTATTTCAGACAAAGAAAAAAAAAAACCATACATTTCACGCAAAATCATCATCATCACCATCGAGTGCCATCTCCTCAAAGAAGGTTTGCTTCCATGGAACGTCGTCTGTTCTGTCTCTTGCTTTGATGGTGCAGGTATAAAGATAGGCTGATTTGTCTATATTTTGATGTTACTCGTCCATGTTAGTCTTGGTCTGCCTCTTTTACCTTGTATTTTCCCCTCCAAGAGTTGGTGCAAAACATTGATGATAATACATGGAAAGTGTACCGGATTTTTTGGTGGGAAAGTAAACGGCACGGGCGTAATACCAACCACATTACCCCAAAAATCATGTGTCGAGGGTCTATAAAAATAATTGTCACAAACACCATATTTCCTATACGTAACTTGATGTGACGGAGCTCTTGACTTTCTTATTTTTTATTATTGATCATAATGGAAATAAGATAGCAGGCTATTGAGTAATTGAGTTTTTGAGTTGTTGAGTTATTGAGTTGTTGAGTTGTTGAGTTGTTGAGTAATTGAGTAATTGAGTTATTGAGTTGTTGAGTTGTTGAGTTATTGAGTAATTGAGTTATTGAGTTGTTGAGTTGTTGAGTTATTGAGTAATTGAGTTTTTGAGTTGTTGAGTTATTGAGTTGTTGAGTTGTTGAGTTATTGAGTAATTGAGTTGTTGAGTTGTTGAGTTTTTGAGTTTTTGAGTTGTTGAGTTGTTGAGTTATTGAGTTATTGAGTTGTTGAGTTGTTGAGTTGTTGAGTTGTTGAGTTATTGAGTTGTTGAGTTATTGAGTTGTTGAGTTGTTGAGTTATTGGATTGTTGAGTTGTTGAGTTGTTGAGTTGTTGAGTTATTGAGTTGTTGAGTTATTGAGTTTTTGAGTTATTGAGTTGTTGAGTTATTGAGTTATTGATTTGTTGAGTTATTGAGTTTTTGAGTTATTGAGTTATTGAGTTGTTGAGTTATTCAGTTGTTGAGTTATTCATTTGTTGAGTTATTAGCGGGACATCATCATTGCACTCCGAACATATCCATAGGTGCTCAGATCCCCTCCTCAGCAAATATCGAAGTGTCCAGCGACTGACGAATCCAGTATAACAGGCTAATCGATGCTCAATAGAGAGAGAGTCATGATCTATGTCCGCAAATACGATGTATAACACAGAGACAAAGGTATTTCGAAATGTTAAATTATATATATATACATATATATATATATATATATATATATATATATATATATATATATATATATATATATATATATATATATATATATATATATATATATATATATATATATATATATATATATATATATATATATATATATATATATATATATATATATATATATATATATTTATATACAAGTAAAAAGTCCCATCAAGCCAAGTGGCATATAGTGAATATACGAAAATTCTTTCCGTCCATTTCGACGCAACATGCATTATGCCGATTTCGGTCATGTACGTTTAGCCGCACAATGCGTCACTCTCAATTTGATTTGTGTAAACTGTCATCAAACCATATTTATTTAATAGGTCTTGTATCATCTTGGTTTTCTATCTATTGACCTTTCGAGCCGTAACCGGCCCATAGGGCGTAGACCAAGATACACCTTCTCCTATATGAATTTTTGTTCTAGCAGTTTTCTTTTAAAGATATTTTATCAAATCTCGCCATCTGTCTCTGTTCTGTGCAAGCAGTTCTATCTCATTGAGGGAGCCGATTCCTGCTGCTCTTGCCTCTCTCATCAATGTTCTTCTCAGTGTCTCCCTGGGTCTTCCTCTTTTTCTTTTACCTGTTGTTTCCCATATGAGGGCTTGCTTTGCTATTCGATTATTATCTCTTCTCATCACATGTCCAACGTATGACCATCGTCTTTTCTTTATTACTGAAGATATTAGTGGTTGATTGGCGATTTCTCTAATTTCCTCGTTTGTTTTGAATTCGTTCCATTCTATACCAAGTATTTTCCTTAGACATTTATTTTCGAATGCGTTCAACTTTGTTTCTATATCTCTTGTTGTTTTCCAGCTTTCACACGCATACGTAAGGGTTGATAGTACATTTGATTTGAATAGCCTAAGTTTTGTGTTTGTGCTAATGAGTTTTGATTTCCACAACTTTTCAAGTTATATCTAATATATAACTTTTCAAGATATCTAATTCCTTGTTTAATTATTTAAGTTTTATATGAAATATGTTAAGTGTTAGATAAATATAAAACACGTAGATTACAACTTAAAACCATATACAATTTTTATTTCTAAAATCTCTATAATTAAATTGATAAAAATCATCAGAACTGAAAGTGTTAACAGACCTAAATAACGTTAACACATTAATTAACAACAGCAATACTAACACACTAATTAACAACAACAATACTAACACACTAATTAAGAACAACAATACTAACACACTAATTAGCAACAATAATACTAACACACTAATCAACAACAACAATACTAACACACTAATTAACAACAACAATACTAACACACTAATTAGCAACAATAATACTAACACACTAATTAACAACAACAATACTAACACACTAATTAACAACAACAATACTAACACACTAATTAACAACAACAATACTAACACACTAATTAACAACAACAATACTAACACACTAATTAGCAACAACAATACTAACACACTAATTAACAACAATAATACTAACACACTAATTAACAACAACCATACTAACACACTAATTAACAACAACAATACTAACACACTAATTAGCAACAATAATACTAACACACTAATTAACAAGAACAATACTAACACACTAAATTAAGAACAACAATACTAACACACTAATTAACAACAACAATACTAACACACTAATTAACGATAACAATACTAACACACTAATTAGCAACAATAATACTAACACACTAATTAGCAACAACAATACTAACACACTAATTAACGATAACAATACTAACACACTAATTAACGATAACAATACTAACACACTAATTAACAACAACAATACTAACACACTAATTAACAACAACAATACTAACACACTAATTAACGATAACAATACTAACACACTAATTAGCAACAACAATACTATCACACTAATTAGCAACAATAATACTGACACACTAATTAACAAGAACAATACTAACACACTAAATTAACAACAACAATACTAACACACTAATTAACAACAACAATACCAACACACTAATTAACGATAACAATACCAAAACAATAATCAACAACAGTGGTATTAGCCTCCGTAAGTCATAGTTGACTATGGATTTTTTAGCGCTCCTAGAAATGCTATTTTTTTCTTCTCTTTCACCGTGTATTCTCTTTTTTCTTTGATGCTGTCCGCTTTTTGTTTGAGTTGTAGCTTTAGAATGTTTTTCCATAGAATGCGGTCTGCAGCTATTTTTTCCCAGGCTGCAGGGATTATGTTCAGTCGTCATTTCACGCTTGCACACGTCTACAAATCGAACTTTTACGCGCCCTCGAGTTATTTTGCCATCTGCTAGTCGTCCTAGGGTATATCTTTTGAATTGCGGTCATCTTTTATACTGTGTACGTGGCCAAGGTAGCGTAACCTATCTTGTTTAAATAGCATGTAGATGTTTGTAAGGTATGTGCGAGTCGTGACCTCCACGTTTGTCACTTTATCCTTCCAGGTGTAACCAAGAATACGGCGCAGACATCGCATATAGAATGCTTTTTGTCTTCTCTCCTGCTTTGGAAACAAACAATATTAACACAGTAATAAACAATAATACAAAAACAGTAATCAACAAAAATTGTAAAAAATTAATCAGGAATGATACTAACACACTAACAAGAACAAAAAAAACACACTAATCAACACAAGGATACTAACACATTAATCAACAACAACAATACTAACACACTAATCAACACCAGGTTATACTAACAAACTAATCAACAACCACAATACTAACACACTAATCAACAACAACAATACTAACAAACTAATCAACAACAACAATACTAACACACTAATCAACAACAAAAATACTAACACACTAATCAACAACAACAATACTAACAAACTAATCAACAACAACAATACTAACACACTAATCAACAACAACAATACTAACAAACTAATCAACAACAACAATACTAACAAACTAATCAACAACAAAAATACTAACACACAAATCAACAACAACATTACTAACACACTAATCAACAACAACATTACTAACACACTAATCAACAACAACAATACTAACAAACTAATCAACAACAAAAATACTAACACACAAATCAACAACAACAATACTAACACACTAATAAACATTAATAATACCAACACACTAATCAACAACAACAATACTAACACACAAATCAACAACAACATTACTAACACACTAATCAACAACAACATTACTAACACACTAATCAACAACAACATTACTAACACACTAATCAACAACAACAATACTAACACACTAATCAACAACAACAAAACTAACACACTAATCAACAACAACAATACTAACACTAAACAACAACGGCAACAGTAACACTAATCAACAACAGCAACAGTAACACTAATTAACAACAGCAACAGTAACACTAATCAACAACAGCAACAATAACACTAATCAACAACAGCAACAATAACACTAATCAACAACAGCAACAACAACACTAAAAAACAACGGCAACAGTAACACTAACCGACAACAGCAACAGTAACACTAAACAACAACAGCAACAGTAACACTAATTAACAATAGCAACAATAACACTAATCAACAACAGCAACAATAACACTAAACAACAGCAGCAACAGTAACACTAATTAACAACAGCAACAATAACACTAATCAACAACAGCAACAATAACACTAAACAACAACAGCAACACTAACACTAATTAACAACAGCAACAATAACACTAATCAACAACAGCAACAATAACACTAATCAACAACAGCAACAAAAAACTAATTAACAACAGCAACAATAACAGTAATCAACAACAGCAACAATAACACTAATCAACAACAGCAACAATAACACTAAACAACAACAACAACAACAGTAACACTAATTAACAACAGCAACAATAACACAAATCAACAACAGCAACAATAACACTAATGAACAACAGGTACAATAACACTAATCAACAACGGCAACAATAACACTAATGAACAACAGCTACAATAACACTAATGAACAACGGCAACAATAACACTAATGAACAACAGCTACAGTGACACTAATTAACAACGGTAACAATAACACTAATGAACAACGGTAACAATAACACTAATTAACAACAGCTACAATAACACTAATGAACAACGGTAACAATAACACTAATGAACAACAGCAACAATAACACTAATGAACAACGGCAAAAATAGCACTAATGAACAACGGCAACAATAACACTAATGAACAACGGCAACAATAACACTAATGAACATCGGCAACAATAACACTAATGAACAACAGCAACAATAACACTAATTAACAACAGCAACAATAACACTAATTAACAACAGCTACAATAACACTAATGAACATCGGCAACAATAACACTAATGAACAACAGCTACAATAACACTAATGAACAACAGCTACAATAACACTAATGAACAACGGCAACAATAACACTAATGAACAACGGCAAAAATAACACTAATGAACATCGGCAACAATAACACTAATTAACAACAGCAACAATAACACTAATGAACAACGGCAACAATAACACTAATGAACATCGGCAACAATAACACTAATGAACAACATCAACAATAACACTAATTAACAACAGCTACAATAACAATAATTAACAACAGCTACAATGACACTAATGAACAACGGCAACAATAACACTAATGAACAACAGCTACAATAACACTAATGAACAACAGCTACAATAACACTAATGAACAACGGCAACAATAACACTAATGAACAACAGCTACAATAACACTAATGAACAACAGCTACAATAACACTAATGAACAACAGCTACAATAACACTAATGAACAACAGCTACAATAACACTAATGAACATCGGCAACAATAACACTAATGAACAACAGCTACAATAACACTAATGAACATCGGCAACAATAACACTAATGAACAACAGCTACAATAACACTAATGAACATCGGCAACAATAACACTAATGAACAACCGCTACAATAACACTAATGAACAACGGCAACAATAACATTAATGAACATCGGCAACAATAACACTAATGAACAACGGCTACAATAACACTAATGAACATCGGCAACAATAACACTAATGAACAACAGCTACAATAACACTAATGAACAACAGCTACAATAACACTAATGAACAACAGCTACAATAACACTAATGAACAACAGCTACAATAACACTAATGAACAACGGCAACAATAACACTAATGAACATCGGCAACAATAACACTAATGAACATCGGCAACAATAACACTAATGAACATCGGCAACAATAACACTAATGAACATCGGCAACAATAACACTAATGAACATCGGCAACAATAACACTAATGAACAACAGCTACAATAACACTAATTAACATCGGCAACAATAACACTAATGAACAACAGCTACAATAACACTAATGAACATCGGCAACAATAACACTAATGAACATCGGCAACAATAACACTAATGAACAACAGCTACAATAACACTAATGAACATCGGCAACAATATTACTATTGAACAACAGCTACAATAACACTAATGAACAACGGCAACAATAACACTAATGAACATCGGCAACAATAACACTAATGAACAACAGCTACAATAACACTAATGAACATCGGCAACAATAACACTAATGAACAACGGCAACAATAACACTAATGAACAACGGCAACAATAACACTAATGAACAACAGCTACAATAACACTAATTAACAACAGCTACAATAACACTAATGAACATCGGCAAGAATAACACTAATGAACAACAGCTACAATAACACTAATGAACATCGGCAACAATAACACTAATGAACAACGGCAACAATAACACTAATGAACAACGGCAACAATAACACTAATGAACAACAGCTACAATAACACTAATTAACAACAGCTACAATAACACTAATGAACAACGGCAACAATAACACTAATGAACAACAGCTACAATAACACTAATGAACAACGGCAACAATAACACTAATGAACAACGGCAACAATAACACTAATGAACAACGGCAACAATAACACTAATGAACAACGGCAACAATAACACTAATGAACAACGGCAACAATAACACTAATGATCAACGGCAACAATAACATTAATTAACAACAGCTACAATAACACTAATGAACAACGGCAACAATAACACTAATGAACAACGGCAACAATAACACTAATGAACAACAGCAACAGTAACACTAATTAACAACAGCTACAATAACACTAATGAACAACGGCAACAATAACACTAATTAACAACAGCTACAATAACACTAATGAACAACGGCAACAATAACACTAATGAACAACGGCAACAATAACACTAATTAACTACAGCAACAATAACACTAATTAACTACAGTAACAATAACACTAATTAACTACAGCAACAATAACACTAATGATCAACGGCAACAATAACACTAATGAACAACGGCAACAATAACACTAATTAACTACAGCAACAATAACACTAATTAACAACAGCTACAATAACACTAATGAACAACGGCAAAAATAACACTAATTAACTACAGCAACAATAACACTAATTAACAAAAGCTACAATAACACTAATGAACAATGGCAACAATAACACTAATTAACTACAGTAACAATAACACCAATTAACAACAGCTACAATAACACTAATGAACAACGGCAACAATAACACCAATTAACTACAGCAACAATAACACTAATTAACAACAGCTACAATAACACTAATGAACAACGGCAACAATAACACTAATGAACAACGGCAACAATAACACTAATTAACAACAGCTACAATAACACTAATTAACAACAGCTACAATAACACTAATGAACAACGGCAACAATAACACTAATGAGCAACGGCAACAATAACACTAAATAACAACAGCAACAATACTACACTAATCAACAACAGCTACAATAACACTAATTAACAACAGCAACAATACTACACTAATCAACAACGGCAACAATAACACTAATTAACAACAGCTACATTAACACTAATGAACAACGGCAAAAATAGCACTAATGAACAACGGCAACAATAACACTAATTAACTACAGCAACAATAACACTAATTAACAACAGCTACAATAACACTAATGAACAACGGCAACAATAACACTAATGAACAACGGCAACAATAACACTAATGAACAACGGCAACAATAACACTAATCAACAACAGCAACAGTAACACTAATCAACAACAGCAACAGTAACACTAATTAACAACAGCAACAGTAACACTAATTAACAACGGCAACAATAACACTAATGAACAACGGCAACAATAACACTAATGAACAACGGCAACAATAACACTAATGAACAACGGCAACAATAACACTAATGAACAACGGCAACAATAACACTAATGAACAACGGCAACAATAACACTAATTAACAACAGCAACATTAACACTAATTAACAACGGCAACAATAACACTAATGAACAACGGCAACAATAACACTAATGAACAACGGCAACAATAACACTAATCTACAACAGCAACAATAACACTAATCAACAACAGCAACAGTAACACTAATCAACAACAGCAACAGTTAAACTAATCAACAACAGCAACAGTAACACTAATTAACAACGGCAACAATAACACTAATGAACAACGGCAAAAATAGCACTAATGAACATCGGCAACAATAACACTAATGAACAACGGTAACAATAGCACTAATGAACAACGGTAACAATAACACTAATTAACAACAGCAACAATAACACTAATTAACAACAGCTACAATAACACTAATTAACAACAGCAACAATAACACTAATGAACAACGGCAAAAATAGCACTAATGAACAACGGTAACAATAACACTAATGAACAACAGCAACACTAACACTAATTAACAACAGCTACAATAACACTAATTAACAACAGCAACAATAACACTAATGAACAACGGCAAAAATAGCACTAATGAACAACGGTAACAATAACACTAATTAGCAACAACAACAATAACACTAATTAACAACAGCTACAATAACACTAATTAACAACAGCAACAATAACACTAATGAACAACGGCAAAAATAACACTAATTAACTACAGCAACAATAACACTAATTAACAAAAGCTACAATAACACTAATGAACAATGGCAACAATAACACTAATTAACTACAGCAACAATAACACTAATTAACAACAGCTACAATAACACTAATGAACAACGGCAACAATAACACCAATTAACTACAGCAACAATAACACTAATTAACAACAGCTACAATAACACTAATGAACAACGGCAACAATAACACTAATGAGCAACGGCAACAATAACACTAAATAACAACAGCAACAATACTACACTAATCAACAACAGCTACAATAACACTAATTAACAACAGCAACAATACTACACTAATCAACAACGGCAACAATAACACTAATTAACAACAGCTACATTAACACTAATGAACAACGGCAAAAATAGCACTAATGAACAACGGCAACAATAACACTAATTAACTACAGCAACAATAACACTAATTAACAACAGCTACAATAACACTAATGAACAACGGCAACAATAACACTAATGAACAACGGCAACAATAACACTAATGAACAACGGCAACAATAACACTAATCAACAACAGCAACAGTAACACTAATCAACAACAGCAAGAGTAACACTAATTAACAACAGCAACAGTAACACTAATTAACAACGGCAACAATAACACTAATGAACAACGGCAACAATAACACTAATGAACAACGGCAACAATAACACTAATGAACAACGGCAACAATAACACTAATGAACAACGGCAACAATAACACTAATCTACAACAGCAACAATAACACTAATCAACAACAGCAACAGTAACACTAATCAACAACAGCAACAGTAACACTAATCAACAACAGCAACAGTAACACTAATTAACAACAGCAACAATAACACTAATGAACAACGGCAACAATAACACTAATGAACAACGGCAACAATAACACTAATGAACAACGGCAACAATAACACTAATGAACAACGGCAACAATAACACTAATGAACAACGGCAACAATAACACTAATCTACAACAGCAACAATAACACTAATCAACAACAGCAACAGTAACACTAATCAACAACAGCAACAGTAACACTAATCAACAACAGCAACAGTAACACTAATTAACAACGGCAACAATAACACTAATGAACAACGGCAAAAATAGCACTAATGAACATCGGCAACAATAACACTAATGAACAACGGTAACAATAGCACTAATGAACAACGGTAACAATAACACTAATTAACAACAGCAACAATAACACTAATTAACAACAGCTACAATAACACTAATTAACAACAGCAACAATAACACTAATGAACAACGGCAAAAATAGCACTAATGAACAACGGTAACAATAACACTAATGAACAACAGCAACACTAACACTAATTAACAACAGCTACAATAACACTAATTAACAACAGCAACAATAACACTAATGAACAACGGCAAAAATAGCACTAATGAACAACGGTAACAATAACACTAATTAGCAACAACAACAATAACACTAATTAACAACAGCTACAATAACACTAATTAACAACAGCAACAATAACACTAATGAACAACGGCAAAAATAGCACTAATAAACAACGGTAACAATAACACTAATTAACAACAGCAACAATAACACTAATTAACAACAGCTACAGTAACACTAATGAGCAACAGCAACAATAACACTAATGAACAACAGCTACAATAACACTAATGAACAACAGCTACAATAACACTAATTAACAACAGCTACAATAACACTAATGAACAACAGCTACAATAACACTAATGAACAACAGCTACAATAACACTAAGGAACAACAGCTACAATAACACGAATGAACAACAGCAACAATAACACTAATTAACAACAGCTACAATAACACTAATGAACAACAGCTACAATAACACTAATGAACAACAGCTACAATAACACTAATGAGCAACGGCAACATGAACACTAATGAGCAACGGCAACAATAACACTAATTAACAACAGCAACAATACTACACTAATCAACAACAGCTACAATAACACTAATGAACAACGGCAACAATAACACTAATCAACAACAGCAACAGTAACACTAATCAACAACAGCAACAGTAACACTAATTAACAACGGCAACAATAACACTAATGAACAACGGCAAAAATAGCACTAATGAACATCGGCAACAATAACACTAATGAACAACGGTAACAATAGCACTAATGAACAACGGTAACAATAACACTAATTAACAACAGCAACAATAACACTAATTAACAACAGCTACAATAACACTAATTAACAACAGCAACAATAACACTAATGAACAACGGCAAAAATAGCACTAATGAACAACGGTAACAATAACACTAATGAACAACAGCAACACTAACACTAATTAACAACAGCTACAATAACACTAATTAACAACAGCAACAATAACACTAATGAACAACGGCAAAAATAGCACTAATGAACAACGGTAACAATAACACTAATTAGCAACAACAACAATAACACTAATTAACAACAGCTACAATAACACTAATTAACAACAGCAACAATAACACTAATCAACAACGGCAAAAATAACACTAATTAACTACAGCAACAATAACACTAATTAACAAAAGCTACAATAACACTAATGAACAATGGCAACAATAACACTAATTAACTACAGCAACAATAACACTAATTAACAACAGCTACAATAACACTAATGAACAACGGCAACAATAACACCAATTAACTACAGCAACAATAACACTAATTAACAACAGCTACAATAACACTAATGAACAACGGCAACAATAACACTAATGAGCAACGGCAACAATAACACTAAATAACAACAGCAACAATACTACACTAATCAACAACAGCTACAATAACACTAATTAACAACAGCAACAATACTACACTAATCAACAACGGCAACAATAACACTAATTAACAACAGCTACATTAACACTAATGAACAACGGCAAAAATAGCACTAATGAACAACGGCAACAATAACACTAATTAACTACAGCAACAATAACACTAATTAACAACAGCTACAATAACACTAATGAACAACGGCAACAATAACACTAATGAACAACGGCAACAATAACACTAATGAACAACGGCAACAATAACACTAATCAACAACAGCAACAGTAACACTAATCAACAACAGCAACAGTAACACTAATTAACAACAGCAACAGTAACACTAATTAACAACGGCAACAATAACACTAATGAACAACGGCAACAATAACACTAATGAACAACGGCAACAATAACACTAATGAACAACGGCAACAATAACACTAATGAACAACGGCAACAATAACACTAATGAACAACGGCAACAATAACACTAATGAACAACGGCAACAATAACACTAATGAACAACGGCAACAATAACACTAATCTACAACAGCAACAATAACACTAATCAACAACAGCAACAGTAACACTAATCAACAACAGCAACAGTAACACTAATCAACAACAGCAACAGTAACACTAATTAACAACGGCAACAATAACACTAATGAACAACGGCAAAAATAGCACTAATGAACATCGGCAACAATAACACTAATGAACAACGGTAACAATAGCACTAATGAACAACGGTAACAATAACACTAATTAACAACAGCAACAATAACACTAATTAACAACAGCTACAATAACACTAATTAACAACAGCAACAATAACACTAATGAACAACGGCAAAAATAGCACTAATGAACAACGGTAACAATAACACTAATGAACAACAGCAACACTAACACTAATTAACAACAGCTACAATAACACTAATTAACAACAGCAACAATAACACTAATGAACAACGGCAAAAATAGCACTAATGAACAACGGTAACAATAACACTAATTAGCAACAACAACAATAACACTAATTAACAACAGCTACAATAACACTAATTAACAACAGCAACAATAACACTAATGAACAACGGCAAAAATAGCACTAATAAACAACGGTAACAATAACACTAATTAACAACAGCAACAATAACACTAATTAACAACAGCTACAGTAACACTAATGAGCAACAGCAACAATAACACTAATGAACAACAGCTACAATAACACTAATGAACAACAGCTACAATAACACTAATTAACAACAGCTACTATAACACTAATGAACAACAGCTACAATAACACTAATGAACAACAGCTACAATAACACTAAGGAACAACAGCTACAATAACACGAATGAACAACAGCAACAATAACACTAATTAACAACAGCTACAATAACACTAATGAACAACAGCTACAATAACACTAATGAACAACAGCTACAATAACACTAATGAGCAACGGCAACATGAACACTAATGAGCAACGGCAACAATAACACTAATTAACAACAGCAACAATACTACACTAATCAACAACAGCTACAATAACACTAATCAACAACAGCTACAATAGCACTAATCAACAACAGCTACAATATTACACTAACCAATAATTGTACTTTTTTATATGTCGTGAACAATAAGATTAATGTGTACATTATTTTAGCAAGAATTAACTGTCCTGCAATGTGTTAAGATCCCAACAATCATGTCGATGCTCAGATGTCGAAGATTAAGATGGCTGGGGCATGTCCAGCGAATGGAAGAAAAACGCATCCCCAAGCAGACACTATATTGTGAACTAACACACGGAAAAAGACAAATCGGTGGACCTAATCTACGATATAGAGATATATGTAAATCATCTCTGAATGACGACAGAACACAATCAAAACTTATACATAGCCTTCATTGACCAGGAACAAGCATTCGACAGAGTGAACAGTGAACAACTGTGGGAGATACTAACAACATACGGGGTAAGCCAACATCTAACCAACATTATTAAAAGTCTCTACGCCAACAGCAGCTGCAGGGTCAGAACAGCAGCAGGCTACACAGACCACTTCGAAGTTTGATCAGGTGTAAGACAGGGGTGCGTACTATCCCCCTACTGTTTATTACATACATGGACCATATATGCAAGTTAGCCAACCCATCAGAGACAGAGGAGATCAACGAGCTTCTATTTGCAGACGACCAGGCACTAATACATGAAACAATAGAAGACCTACAAGAACACTTAAACAAACTCAACATCTTAGGAACAAAATACAACATGAAAATCAACATCAGCAAAACAGAAGTCATGAATGTCGCCAAAAATAAACAGAACATCAACATAACTATAGAAGGCAGACAACTAAAACAAGTAGAGGAATTCAAATACCTAGGAATTCTAATGGCAAACGATAATTCCCAAACAGCAGAGATAGAATCAAGATGCAACAAAGCTTGTCAAATCATCGGGCAGTTATCACCACTATTGTCCAACAAGGAAATAACTCTGGAGGCAAAACGAGCACTATACAATACAATCTTCATCCCAACGTTGTGCTACCAATGCCAGACCTGGACTCTAGATGCAAGAACAATAAGAAAAATAACCTCTACAGAGATGGCATGTGTTAGACGAATGACAGGAAACAGTCTGGGAGATAAGATCAGAAATGAAGAACTGAGAAAAATGCTAGGAATAGCCCCAGCCATAGAATATATAAGGAAACAACAAATAAAATGGTTCGGCCACGTGACAAGGCAGAAAGAACAAAACACAACACAACGAGCCTTCAACAAACGTTGTGAGAACAACAGACCCAAGGGTCGACCACGAAAAAGATGGATCGATGGAATATTAGAAGCACTAGGAAACATAACAGCAGCAGAGGCGAACAGAAGAGCAAAAGACCGCAAATTATATCTCCACTCGACGCTGAAAGGTAGATGGGGAAGGGAAGAAGAAGAGGAAGAAGATCTCTGAATGACTTCTCCATCTGTGAAAATGACTGGGAACTTCTGGCAAGTGATCGCACATCATGGTGAGCTTGTATAATAGTATAACATCATTTGAGACTGTGCAAAAGCGAAACTTTGAAGAGAAAAGACTCATGAAAAAGGATGAAAAACCCTGTGGATCAGAGGACCTGACTTGTTCATTCTGTGACCGCTTGTGTTTGTCAAACATTGGTAGAATTAGCCACGAGAGAAGCTGTTCGACAAAAAACAAAACCTCAACAAAAAAAATACACAATAGCCTCCACTCGACCGTCTGACAAGACGAAGAGGTCCATATACATGTATTGTAACAACAGTACTGTAATCACCACCTATATCAACTGAAGTACAATCCCGAGTAATGATCACATTAACCAGTCGTGTAAACCACAGTTACCTGCCCTTGTTTGTCCCATGAGATGATTGGCGGTGGACTTCCGGTAGCCACACAGGGCATGAAGACCTTAGCTCCTGGAGACACCCTCCTGACCGAGCCAATAGATTTGATTTCTGGAGCTGAAATTATACACCAAGACCATATACATCAAGAACACATACAAGAACTTACAACCCGAGAACATGCACATCAAGAACATACACACTAAGAACATACACATCAAGAACATATACACCAAGAGCATACCCACCAAAAACATACACAACAAGAACATCAACATCAACAACATATACACAATGAACATATACACCAGGCAATAACACACCAAGAACATACACACTGAGTACATATACACCAAGAATATATACACACGAAGAACACACCCACCAAGACAGGCGAACACACCAAGAACATACACATCAAGAACATACACAGCAAGGACATACACATCATGAACATGCACACTAAGAACTTACACATCAAGAACATACAAATCAAGAACATACACACCATGAACATGCACACTAAGAACATACACATCAAGAACATATACACCAAGAACATATACACAAAGAACATACACACCAAGAACATACACATCAAGAACATATACACCAAGAACATATACACCAAGAACATACACACCAAGAATATACACACCAAGAATATACACATCAAGAACACAAAAATCAAGAACATATACAACCAAGAACATACACACCAAGAACATACACATCAAGAACATACACACCAAGAACATATACACCAAGAACATACACACCAAGAACATACACACCAAGAACATACACATCAAGTACATATACACCAAGAACATATACATCAAGAACATACACATCAAGAACATATACAACAAGAACATACACATCATGAACATGCACACTAAGAACATACACATCAAGAACATACACATCAAGAACATATAAACCAAGATCATAAACATCAAGAACATACACATCAAGAACATATACACCAAGAACATACACATTAAGAACATATACACAAAGAACATACACACAAAGAACATACACACTAAGAACATACACATCAAGAACATATACACCAAGAACATATGCATCAAGAACATACACACAAAGAACATACACACTAAGAACATACACATCAAGAACATATACACCAAGAACATATACATCAAGAACATACACATCAAGAATACATACACCAAGAACATACACACCAAGAACATACACACCGAGAACATACACACCAAGAACATACACATCAAGAACATATGCACCAAGTACACACACACCAAGAACATACACATCAAGAACATATGCACCAAGTACACACACACCAAGAACATACTCACCAAGAACATATGCACCAAGTACACACACACCAAGAACGTACACTTTAAGAACATACAAACCAAGAACATATGCACCAAGAACATATGCACCAAGTAGATACAGGTAAACTTAGTTTCAGTCAGGAAAACTTGTGTGTACAGTCACAGCTGTTTATATTCATCTCAAAGTGGCATATTAGTTTTAATCTTGGAAACTTTGCTGCAGTTACGGATAAAGATGTCCTGAGCCTAATACATCCCCTTCATTCTTACAACTGATATCTTACGGGAGTAGTTCCAAATTGTGACCCACCACACAAAATGTAAATTGTTTTAGCTACAGCAAATTTTTATTAAAGAAATGCTGTTGTTATTGAGTTATTGAGTTTTTAGCGGGTCATCATCATTGCACTCCGAACATGTCCATATGTGCTCAGATCCCCTGCTCAACAAGTCTCGCAGTGTCCAGCAACTGACGACTCCAGTTCTGTGTTGGTTGATTAGGCTTCTTACACGGCCACTAAGTTTCTCGTTTATGGCTGTGCCCATCTTAACTCCCATCGCTTTCATCCGAAGGAGTGACGTGGACTCATGGTTGTCGAAGTCCTGTGTCCTTCCCACTTCCCGGATGACATTGATGAAGTCTGCCCGAATCATTGGTTGACCTTCCTCAACGATAGCGCAGCTAGCCAACCTGTCCGCTCTTTCATTTCCACGTACTCCCGCGTATCCTGGGACGTAGACAAAGGTGACCTTACTTCGGAAATAAGCCTTGCTATAAGCATATCCGGAGATGGAGTCCTTAAGGCAGTTCAGTGTTGATTTCAACATTGGTGTGGCTAGTCCTGCGACGCAGTTGGAGCCAAATTGTTCTCACCTGTGTGGAGAGATGAAACGTGTTGCATGGGCTTCGCTGTGTGGAGAAAAGAAACATGTTGCATGGGCATCGTCTGTGTGGAGAAAAGAAACATGTTGCATGGGCTGGGCTGTGTGGAGAAAAGAAACATGTTGTTTGGACTAGGCAGAGTGGAGAGAAGAAACATGTTGCATGAGCTCGACTGAGTGGAGAGAAGAAACATGTTGCATGGGCTCGGCTGAGTGGAGAGAAGAAACATGTTGTTTGGACTGGGCTGAGTGAAGAGAAGAAACATGTTGCATGAGCTCGGCTGAGTGGAGAGAAGAAACATGTTGCATGGACTTGGCTGCATGGAGAAAAGAAAAATGTTGCTTGGGTTGGCTGCAAGAAGAGAAGAAATATGTTGCATGGGCTTGGCTGAATGGAGAAAAGAAACATGTTGCTTGGGCTTGGCTGCAAGGAGAAAAGAAACATGTTGCTTGGGCTTGACTGCATGGAGAAAAGAAATATGTTTCATGGGCTTGGCTGCACGGAGACAAGAAACATGTTTTGTATAGGCTCGGCTGTGTGGAGAGAAGAAACATGTTGCATGGGCTGGGCTGAGTGGAAAGAAGAAACATATTGCATGGGCTCGGCTGAGTGGAAAGAAGAAACATGTTGCATTGGCTCGACTGAGTGGAAAGAAGAAACATGTTGCATGGGCTCGGCTGAGTGGAAAGAAGAAAAATGTTGCATGGGCTCGGCTGTGTGGAGAGAAGAAACATGTTGCATGGGCTGGGCTGGGCTGAGTGGAAAGAAGAAACATGTTGCATGGGCTCGGCTGAGTGGAAAGAAGAAACATGTTGCATGGGCTGGGCTGGGCTGGGCTGGGCTGAGTGGAAAGAAGAAACATGTTGCTTGGGCTGGGCTGAGTGGAAAGAAGAAACATGTTGTATGGGCTGGGCTGGGCTGGGCTGAGTGGAAAGAAGAAACATGTTGCGTGGGCTGGGCTGCACGGAGAAAAGTAACATGTTGCATGGGCTGGGCTGCACGGAGAAAAGTAACATGTTGCATGGGAAACAACTTGTGTCTTATTTTTCTTCCGCTCAAGCTCGCACCTGGAGGGGACATCCGAGCTTCACCATTTTGGTGTCGACACAACATGGGAAGCAGCAGTTTACATTTCCTATTAAAAAAAAACAATGTAAAATACCCCCGTCACGCCAAGTGGCGTATAGGGAATATGGTGTTAGTGACCATAAATTTGACAGACCTTAAGCACATAGTTTTGGGGTAATGTGATCGGTATTACACACGTACCGCTATACCTTCCCAGAAAAAAAAATCCGGTACCCATTTAAGGCTGGTGAACCCGGAAGCCGTCGGTTGGAATCGAACCCTACCTCTTGTCCTTTGTAGTCCAGTTCACAAACTACTGAGCTATCACGGTTCCCAGCATTTACTATAGGCTCTCGCTGCAAAATCCATAGTCAACTATGACTGACGGAGGTTACAACTGTTTGTGCCGAGTTCCGTTGTAGACACCATCTTTCTTATCACGGATATTTCAAAGCAGGCCGGTTACAATCTAAGTGTGCCAGCTACTCTTTACTAAGCGGGTTCTTTAATTGTGCCAAATCGTAACGAAATATTTTGTTACCAACAGTATCACTCTAGCTCTGGTTATAAAGTTGTAAAACAACAGATGCACACTCCTGCAAGACAACATGTTGAAAACACTGGTGAACTATGCAGCAAATATTGGAGTTTCTTTCTTTCTTTATTGTGTTTATTAGATTGCTACTTAAGAAATTATTCTTTTTATTCGCTATCCTCCCTTAAAAGGACGTAACGGAGACTAGCTGGCTTTGAGGCAAGACGCCGTTCTCGAGACAGAGAAGTTGTGAGTTCAAATCTTGGTTGCACTAGTTTAGGATTTTTATTTGTGATTTCTCTCTACGGCAACCACCCCTGGTCTCAGCAGCGAGGCCCGGCTTGAAACGTCAATCACTCACTATCGACGGAAAAAATATGAGTACCTCCGAAGACGGAGTTATCTGCCTGTGCAGCGAGGGACCCCTGTGCACGCGGATTCCATGGAAAAACGGATTCACACCAAAATTCAGTTCCTAGACTTAGAAAGAGGTGAAAAGCGGTGATCGCCTAAAAAAAACAAAAGAAAGGAAAATAACGTTAAGTGGGCATTAACGATTTGTGTTGTTTATTTGCACCTTTCGGTCCGACACATCCGACATAAACGCGGCGTTTTTTAGTATCTGGTTGCCTTCCCTCTTCGATCCCCATACACTTGGCCAGACTGGATAGGCCGTTTCCAGGAGCACGGCTTGGGGGTGTAAATAGATCTCCAGTGACGACTTCACAAATAGGGTCTTGATCAGCTTGGTTTCTCTCCGATCATGGCTTGTGTACGCAGATATAAGTCACAGACCGAACTCAGATGCTGGAAGGGCGTCCCAACATCGGATATGAAGGCGGCACCTATTTTTCCAGTAACCCATTCACCTATGTCTTAAAGGCGGAAATTAAAAGTAATCTCGTCGGAATTTATTGTAAATTCCACTAGACATCACTGAACGATGTCGATAAAAAGAACAAAAAAAAATCAATAATCAATACATCAACCATGAATATTAAAATAAAAAGAAGAAAAAAAATGCAGCATTTTTCACTTCTGGAATAGAACCCTATCGCCAGATCAATAAACGTTAATTATCGATTAGAAATAACTGATTCCGTGACGCTGGGAATGTTGACAAACTTCACATCGCAATTTGAACAAGACGTCACAAATAAAATAGAAAAAGTGTGTCCGGTGTTAATGAAAATAGTGCCAGAAGATTGTTTTTTCGGGGAGATAAATATCCTTCTCACCGGTAATGCAGTGCAGGCAATTATTGATTAATACATTAAATATTTGTTTGCGATAAGTCAGCTTGAATGGAATCATTGGCTTCAACACAATGTGCAGATAAAGAGATTTTCAGGTAATGACGAGGGAGGATGCGAAATGACGTGTTCGTGCCTGGTTTATCTCGCAATTTTGTTTGTTTTGTAAACGTCATCTCATGACGTATAATGACGTGCCAGCATGAGTTGTTCATGATGAAACAGTTTTGCAGCCAATGATCAATGGACTATCTAGGAAGTGTACTTTATTTCGCGGAACTATTAGTGTTCAAGATCAATGTTCGAGATCAAGCATGGCTTCACATGTGTGTCCCGCAACATCATTTATGCCATCATATGCCAACGATGCCACATGACCTATATTGGTGAGTCTGGGAGAAGATTAGCGGAAAGATTTTGTGAACATCTACGTGATGTCCAACAGAATACTGGTACTCCGGTGTCTTCCCACTTCAACTCCCCTGATCACAAGGGCAAAGACGACATCCGTGTCACTGGTATTGTCCTTTGTCACTCTGGCGACCGCAGCCGCTATACTTTGGAAAATCGCCTCATAGTCCAGTATGGTTCGCTGACCCAAAGAGGCATGAATGTATCACACTCTTACACATAGTTTCCTTTTGGTTGCTCCTTCTCTTTTGCATAGTCTTCTCTACTGCACATATTTGGGTTCTTTGGTCTATCTACTATGCCATGCTATTTATAGTTCTCCTCTTCTAGTCCCCAATGAGACACTTCGGTGTTCTCCTCTATACCTTTTTTCTGTGCTCCTTACCCCTTATTTGTTTTTATTGTACCCCACTCTCAGACATCTCACTCTTACCGCCTTTTGAGCACCTGTTAGTCTACTGTTCTATTCTTTCTCCTTTGTGTTTGCACACTGACCCCTGTGTGAACTGCTCTGGTTCTGTGTGCATTTGCGAACATTTTTGCACATTCACGACAGCCACACTCAGGTTACCATTTCCTTTTCCTTTTTGACCTCGGCCTGACACACAGGATACACATTATTATTTTCTTTAACGTATTTTGATTATTTTTGTTTTGGATGTTTCGTTATTAGTTTTATTTACATATCCATGTGTGTGTGTGTTTTTTTTGTTTGTTCCTGCTGAAGGCCTATTGGGCCGAAACGTCGTTTAATCTGTGTCGTCCATTAATCACGTAAAGCTTCTAACATTCCATTTTTTTCTATATTTTATTTTTCCTGTTTAGAAGACACAAGGAAGAGAGGCAACACAATTTGGCACCAGCCAAATTATCCTTCGATGATATTGATCAATTCGTTCATAGTAGTCGATGGGCGAGATACAATGCAGGTCCTGTGTTAGGTCTGACATTAGATGACAAAGATCGTCTGACATTAGATGACAAAGATCGTCTGACATTAGATGACAAAGATCGTCTGACATTAGATGACAAAGATCGTCATCTTTCTGTCTGATGGACAGACAGACAGACAGACGGACGGACGGACGGACGGACGGACAGACAGACAGACAGGCAGACAGACAGACAAACAGACAGACAGACGGACAGACAGACAGACAGACAGACATACAAACAGACAGACAGGCAGGCAGGCAGGCAGGCCGGCAGGCAAGCAGATAGACATACAGACAGACTGACAGACAGACGGACAGACGGACGGACAGACAGACATATAGACAGACAGACGGACAGACGGACAGACAGACGGACAGACGGACAGACAGACAGACAGACAGACAGACAGACAGGACGGACAGACAGACGGATAAACGGATGGATGAATAGATGGATGGATGAATGGACGGATGGATAGACGGACGGACAGACGGAAAGACAAACAGACCGATAGATTAGATAGATAAATGGATAGACAGACAGATAGGCAGACAGACAGACAGACAGACAGATAAATAAATATAGATTAATACAGATAAAATAAAGAAATGAAAATAAATATGAAAATATATATTAAAAAAAAGGATAGATTGACAGATAGATAGATAGATAGATAGATAGATAGATAGATAGATAGATAGATAGATAGATAGATAGATAGCTAGATAGATAGATAGATAGATAGATAAATAGATAGATAGATAGATAGATAGATAGATAGATAGATAGATAGATAGATAGATAGATAGATAGATAGATAGATAGATAGATAGATAGATAGATAGATAGATAGATAGATAGATAGATAGATAGATAGATAGATAGATAGATAGATAGATAGATAGATAGATAGATAGATAGATAGATAGATAGATAGATTGCTTTTCAAAAGATCCTAACTTTATACCATGACGTAAGACCTCCTGAATCTGTTCCATTGATACATTGGAACCACAATCACTGCCATACTTGATGCCACACTGGATGCCCTACTTAATGCCACACTTGGTGAAGAAATACACATCCGTATCGGAAATGATGTTGCAACGTTTGGCCAACTTTTGCGCAAGGCTTCCCTCAATACAAGGAACTAGCACTAAGACCTGAGACCCTCATGAATCATGCATTATGTGATAAGTTCCCGAAGGTCATTATGTGGTCTTCGGGAACTTGGACTTTTTATATTCCTAGCGTGGAAGGAGATTAAACAGCTCCACTAAATAGTGAGCACTCTCAGGAGCTTGGTGGTGTAGGTTAAGACGTCGGCCTCTGGACACGAGGGTCATGGCTTGGATTCACACAACAAAGAAGGGGTGGGGGAAATGTAGAGATACCCTTCCTTAGTCTCTGGGTAGTGAGATCCGATGTCTAGTCCTCTCAGGGGTAGTGAGATCCAATGTCTAGTCCTCTCTGGGGTAGTGAGATCCGATATCTAGCCCTCTCTGGGGTAGTGAGATCCGATGTCTAGTCCTATCAGGGGTAGTGATATCCAATGTCTAGTTCTCTCTGGGGTAGTGAGATCCGATGTCTAGTCCTCTCTGGGGTAGTGAGATCCGATGTCTAGTCCTCTCTGGGGTAGTGAGATCCAATGTCTAATCCTCTCTGGGGTAGTGAGATCCAATGTCTATTCCTCCAGGATAACGACGAAAACAGGAAGTCTAAGGGTGCACGTTCAAGAACCCTGACAACTGAAAATCGAAAAGACTCGATTAAAAAATCGATCGCTGCCCCGGCAGAATTGATAGAAAAAAATCTACTCAAAACTCTCCACGATTAAAAAACAAGGAGAGAAGGTCTGAAGTCTGAGAATATCTGCTTGTATGGCGAGGGACACCTCGGCACATGGCTACCGGTGTGAATAATACAAAAAAATGTATTATTGAAGCAAAGATTCGGTCACTCAGATCTCGCTTGAGATATAAAACTGGCGAGCGCAAAAAAAAAAAAAAAAATCGGAACATTCAACATGAAACATCAGGACAGAACAGCTAACTCGGACATCTTCCAATACGCTAAGTTCCATCCATGCACAAAATGCACCAAGAATAAGACTGATGTGTTTGGGCTACATTAGAAGGATGTATACTAATGGCATCCCCAGACACATGCTGTATAGAGAACTTAGGGATTGCAAGAGAGACTCAGTCACATTGTAGAAGGAGTTTATGAAAGATTAGATGTGAAGTGGGACCAGATAAAATAAAAGGGGTCCAGTAGCGCACACAAAGGTTCAACTACACCTCGCTTCTTCATCGGTTGTTGATCTAATCGACAAGGAAATCGAGCCGCGAGTGAAGATCAAGATGTTCGTTGAAAACGACACCTGGCAAGATCTGCTGACATTTACTGATTGTTTGCTACAGGTAGGCTGTCAGGACTACACTCACAGCACTCACATACGCACACATACACATAACGCAATTACATACACATACACACACAAGCACACGCAAACAAAGTGCACCTGTAAAACATAATTATTTTTCTTTATTTATACGACATCACTAATCATCACATACTTCCTCATATATTATATAATCATGTTTATTGATCTTTAACTTGGCAGTGATACAAAGTAGTGGATGCACATCTCTTAAAATTAATGTTCTTTAATTCTGGACGTTCAAGAGGTTATCACCGATGACTATTGAACTTTCCACAAGTGCATATTATACATTAATATCTCTCACACAACTTACTTACGACTTCTTATAGAAAATATAAAGCTCAACTTGGAAAATTTCTATTCCCTAAACTTATTATGCCCGAGTATTATTCTGCACCCTTCCTTTACCTACATCCTCCGTGGGTTGTCTACTTTCCGCTATGAACTTTCCATTCCCCAAACTTGTTTTTCTGTCACTAACACTGATGACCGCTATTCTATGTTACTGTCATAGTCTATTAAGAAATGGGTACCGGCTGAGTTATCTGCCCCATACTTTCATTCACCTTTACTATTACACACACCGATGCACGCAAGCACACACACGTACATGAATTATATTGTTTGATGTAAGCAGTAGAAAACTAGCACCTGTCTAAATCTTGAATGAAGATAAAGAATACTATTTCTCGGTTTTGTTACCTTCTCTAATTCACTGCAGCAGGCACTCGCTGTAATAGCTACGGAGTAAATTGTCAATGACTTGGAAAGAAGTCATCAACAAGATTGATGAACAGACCACACATAGATACATGATCACCTACGCCAGCAGCCACGGTAATTGATGATGACGATTAGAGTATCAATATTAAGTGACTACACGAGTCAACAAACGAATAAGCGGGTCAAGGCTGAAACATGTGCAGTTAATTAAATCATATGAAATAGGTGGGCAGAATAATAATAATCTGACGGATGATGCACCACAGAAATAACAAGGAGAATAGCTCAGTCCAATATAGCGTTTCGGAAAGTAAAAAAAAAATCTTGTTCAACAAGACTTTGTCAACAGAAGTGAGAAAGAGAGTTCATTGGTGCTATAAAAGGCCAATTCTGACCTATAGAAGCGAATCATGGACAGCAGAAAAAAAATAAAAAGATTAATAGAGGCTACAGCGATTGGATTTATCAGAAAAGTTCCCTGGACAGCTAAAATGACAGACAAAGAAATTCTCAAATAGGCGAGTACAAAAAGAGAGCTCGATCCTTAGAACATTAGGAAAAAAAACAAGCAACATTTTTTTGCATATCATGAGATGGTAGTTAGTGAACTGGATTACAAAGGACAAGAGGTAGGGTTTGATCCCAAACGATGGCTTCCGATTCACCCAGCCTTTAATGGGTACCGGATTTTTTTTTCTGGGAAAGTAAAGCGGCACGGGCGTAATACCGACCACATTACCCCAAAATTCATGTGCCGAAGGTCTGTAAAATGTATGGTCAATGACACCATATTCCCTATACACCACTTGGCGTGACGGGGGTACTTTACTTTTTTTTTTTATGAGATGAGGAGAATTAGAGTAATTGGTAACAACTGGCAAAATAGAAGAAAAGAGAGATCTCAGAGGAAAAAGAGAGAAGATACTAGAAGTGTGGTACCATGCCATGGAAACAGTCAACAACAACATTGATACGATGCACTGTGGATAGAAAATTATGGATAAATATAAACAATGACGCCGACCGGTATGGCATATAATGATGATGACGACCCACTAGTTAAAATGTCTACAATTCCTTCTTACATAACTAGTAAATAACCGAATGTAATAATTAACGTTTGAAAGCTATAAATGAGTACGTTCAATATATATTCCTGTGTTTCTAGTTAGTACCAACATCTCTTTGTACTGTTATACAAGTCCCTATTATTCTCATTTGTTGATATTTAAAACTGTTATTGAAAGTATTCTCATTTGTTCGTAATTATTACTTTCACAACAGGTAGTCTTCATTTCTTGCAATTAGTTCCACAATTTAGGGTAGCCTTCTTTGTTTATTTGTTTGTTTGTTGTTAGGGTCATAATCACTGCACACTGGACGAACCCATTGGTGTTCCAATATCCCCCTCGAGAATCTCGATTAAATCCTAGACTAATCCTGGCCCAGAGAGCCGCGATAGCTCAGTGGTTAGTGAACTGGACTACAAAGGACAAGAGGCAGGGTTCGATCCCAACCGACGGCTTCCAGGTTTACCCAACCTTTAATGGGTACCGGATTTTTTTCTGGGAAAGTAAAGCGGCACGGGCGTAATACCGACCACATTACCCCAAAAATCATGTGCCGAAAGTCTGTAAAATTTATGGTCACTAACATCATATTCCCTATACGCCACTTTGCGTGACGGGGGTACTTTACTTTTTTTTTTTACTAACCCTGGCCCACGTGCACACATTCCAAGCGGCATTGGATCCTCGGTGTGGGTAGGTTTCCAGTGACAATTTTGCCCGAGTAGCGGCCATATTTATGACTGACTCTTTTCGATGTTAACTGCCAAGGATTTTTAACGTGCGCGAGTAGACACGGGACTTGCTTTTATTGTCATTATCTGAGACGGCTAGACATCGAATCTCACTACCCAAGTGAGCAGGGCAGGGTAACGTCATAAAGAAACCACGGATTAATTTTATACGCATTTTGGAAAAAAAAAACTCACCAGCGCTTCAGATAGTCTTTGAACCCAGGTTCTTCCTGTCATAATACCGACGTCGTACCTCCAGACCACAAGGCCCCTAAATTACCTTCTCCCCAACCTCAACCCTGTCCATAGTCATTTTTTAAATGCTTGCTTGCTTGATTTCGCTCGATGACTGAAGGAGTGTACCTCTTCATCGTCCGCCCTTAAAAGGACGTTAAGTGGACGTGTCTGCGCTGTGATGTGGTTTACAGTATAACTGTGATATTTGCGCCTTTCGGCCCAACACATCCGACTTCAGCATGGCATTTTTGAGTACCGGGTTGTCTTCCCTCTTCAATCTCTATTCGCTTCGCCAGACTAGACAGGTTAGTATGTTACTAGAGATACCACAGAGAGGTGGAGCAGGGTCTGGATGGTTCTGGTTCACCTATTATGACGCAAACCATCAGCTGTGTATCGCAGACAATTTCCAGCTCTGGCGCTGTAAGGCGCGCCTTCGTCTTCTTTACCTCATTTCTTCTCCTTCTACATTTTTAGCTCCCGGTGAAGCTCCCGGTGGATAGGTCTTCAACAAACACTTTCCAAGTCGTTCTGTTTTTTGCAATTCTTTTAAGATCATTCCATGTCTTCCCCATCATCTTCATCTCTGCTTATATCTGTCTTCTCCAAGAATTCCTTGGTCTTCCTCTTTGTCTTTTCCCCTGGGGATTCCAAAAAAAAGGGCCTGTTGTGTAATACTCTCAGTACCTCATTTACTTTAAGGAAATTAAAATCACATTAAAGTCATGATAGCTGCCCGATGACTTGACAAGCTCTGTTGCATCTTGAGTCTATTTCTTTTTCTCGTGAATAGGCGTGTCTCTAGACTTCCTTGATATTTAAATTCCTATACTTGTTTTAGTTGCCTGCCGTCCATCGTTATGTTGATATTCTCCTTCTCTTTTGCGATATTCGTGATTTCCGTTTTGTTATGTTAATATTTTCATTTTGTAATCAGTGGCTGCACCGTTAAGTCTATTTAAATGTTTTTCTACTTCTTATTGAAGGAAACAATAAAATATAGAACATTAATGGAAATAATAAAATATGGAATATTGAGGGAGATAATACAATATAGACCATTGAGGGAAATGATAACAGTAAACAATATGGATTAGATATGAATATCAACCAGAATGGCGCTCCATGGTAGCCAACCTTCGTTGCGGAGACGGCACTCAATGATGATGATGATGATGAATATCAAAAGGACTAAATCTATGATTATAAACGAATAAAATACTCAAAACCCACAAGTGGATATCAAAATTGAAGGAATAGACCTGGAGACAGTTCAGAACTACAACTACATTTGGACATACTATAACCAGTGATGGAAAATGTAAAATTGAAATAAACAAAAGAATAGGAATGGCAAAAAAGTAATTTTAATGTCAGGAAGAACATATTAACATCAAAACAAATAACACTAGGGCTAAAACTAAGAATAGCAAAATGAGAATCTTCTCAACATTCCTATATGGTGCAGAAACATGGACATTAGCCACGAAAACAAAACAGAAAACTGAAGCCTTTGAAATGTGGATATAGAAGAATAGATAGAATTGGATGAAAAGAAAAAAAATAAACGATGAAGTTTTAAAACAACTAAAAATGAAAAGAGAACTACTAAACACAATTAAAACAAGACAAATGAAATTTTTGGGGCATAGTAAAAGACACAACAGCATACTTAAAGTAATCTTGGAGGGGAAAATAAAAGGTAAAAGAGGCAGAGGTAGACCAAGACTAACATGAACGAGTAACATCAAAAGATGGACAAGTCAACCTATGACAACCTGCACCATCAAAGCAAGAGACAGAGCAGTTAGAACAATGAGATAAAAAATAAAAGTTGTAGCACTGAGGGAAAAAATAAAATTTAGAACATTGACAGATGGCACTAAGAACAAAATCATCTACAGAAGACAATAACATATATAGATAAGTAAAGTTGGCAAATTTAGGAACAACATGACAAGTTGGAACAAAACTGAAAACCTTTATAATGCAAACATAATCTCAGAACAAAATAAGGAATGGATCACATACAGTAGGAAGTAGCTACTAAGACATATGTTCATCATCATCATTGAGTGCCGTCTCCGCATCGAAGGTTTGCTACCATGAAACGCCATTCCACCTTGTCTCTTGCTTTGATGGTGCAGATTGTCATAGGTTAACTTATCCATCTTTTGATGTTACTCGCCCATGTTAGTCTTGGTCTACCTCTTTTACCTTGTATTTTCCTTTCCAAAGTTACTTTTAGTAGGCTGTTGTGTCTTTTAACATGCTCCAAACGTCTCATTTGTCTTGTTTGAATTGTGTTTGGTAGATCTCTTTTCATTTTTAGTTGTTTTAAAACTTCATTACTTGTTGTCTTTTCTTTTCATCCAATTCTTCATATTCTTCAATAAATTCACATTTCAAAGGCTTCAATTTTCTGTTCTATTTTCTTGTCTAATGTCCATGTTTCTGCACCATACAGGAATATTGAGAAGATGTAACATTTTGCTATTCTTAGTTTTAGTCCTGGTGTTATTTGTCTTGATGTTAATATATTTTTCATGGCATTAAAATTGCTTTTTTCCCACATCTATTTTTTTGTTTATTTCAGTTGTACATTTTCCATCACTGGTTATAGTGTCCCGTTAGTTGAAGCTCTGAACTGTCTCCAGATGTATTCCTTCAACTTTGATATTTAAATGTAGGTCTTGAGAAAACATAAGTTATTTGGTTTTTTGGTTATGGAAGGCCCCGGTATTACTGCAAACGAATTAAAATCCATAATTGCGCAACCGCCCGTGCCAGCGGATTCATCCGAATTAATATCTCATCTCCCAAACAAAGAAAGGTAATTGTAGTCCCCATTGTAGCAGTCTCAGCACACGCCAAAAAACATAAGGCGAAACCTCGCAGAAAGTGAACACAGCCAACTGTTCCCTGTCATACGATATCATCATTGATGGTAAACAATTGGAATATCAAAACATGATCAAAACGGATGAGACACAGAGCTCACGGTGTCCATAGAGCACTTAACTCAGTAGCTCCTGCAACAAGCCGGACTTTGAATACGAGGAAACTGCAACAAGGAACACTTTACATGTACTTATATATATCACCTCATTAAGACAATAGCACGCACGTAGCCCCGAAAATGAACGTAACATTAACCAGAAGCAGGTGCGAGATAAATAAACCAACCAATCAACGCTTGTTTAACATGGAACTCTCAAAATAATCACTGCGTTTTCTTAACCAGAAAAACATGCCTGTTTCAAATGAAGATGGAGGGTTTCAAAAAGTACACGACCACAGGCACTAAAGGTAGAAGCGGGAAAAGGAAAACAAAAATAATTGCTATCAATGACGACATTGGTTTTTGGAAAAGAGAAAGTGTTTGGGAAGGAAGGACATATTTACATGTATTTGGACATACAGAGACAGACTGACTGACAGAAAGACAAGCAGACAGACGGTCAGTCAGACATAAACAGACAGGCAGACTGATATATGGATATACAGACAGACTGACAGATAGTCAGGCAGACAGACAGATAGGCATTTGGATATACAGAGACAGATAGACTGACAGACAGACAAGCAGACAGACGGTCAGTCAGACATAAACAGACAGGCAGACTGATATATGGATATACAGACAGACTGACAGATAGTCAGGCAGACAGGCAGATAGGCATTTGGATATACAGAGACAGATAGACTGACAGACAGACAAGCAGACAGACGGTCAGTCAGACATAAACAGACAGGCAGACTGATATATGGATATACAGACACACTGACAGATAGTCAGGCAGATAGGCATTTGGATAAACAAAGACAGATAGACTGACAGACAGACAAGCAGACAGACGGTCAGTCAGACATAAACAGACAGGCAGACTGATATATGGATATACAGACACACTGACAGATAGTCAGGCAGACAGACAGATAGGCATTTGGATATACAGAGACAGATAGACTGACAGACAGACAAGCAGACAGGTAGATAGACGTATGGACATATAGACAGATAGAAATGAAGACGAACTGCATGTATGGATGGATCAATGGACAGATAGATAGATAGATAGATAGATAGATAGATAGATAGATAGATAGATAGATAGATAGATAGATAGATAGATAGATAGATAGATAGATAGATAGATAGATAGATAGATAGATAGATAGATAGATAGATAGATAGATAGATAGATAGATAGATAGATAGATAGATAGATAGATAGATAGATAGATAGATAGATAGATATAATATAGATAGATAGATAGATAGATAGATAGATAGATAGATAGATAGATAGATAGATAGATAGATAGATAGATAGATAGATAGATAGATAGATAGATAGATAGATAGATAGATAGATAGATAGATAGATAGATAGCTAAAATGCACATCAGTATCATATCCAACGTTCTGACAGTTCTGTCCTCATGAATATTCATAACTTCCGGGCCCTAATATTGTCGTTAGGTACTGCTTCAAACTTCACCGATATATTGATTAAATCTATTTATCCATTTTCTCTATAGTTTTTACTCTCTTTGTCTCTTTTCAGCGAAGACTAGTGACTCCACCCAATGCGATGTAATCTATCACTTCATACAGTGTCTCACTACAATTATTGCTTCTGTTGATGTTAATTTTGGTGGGGGGTGGGGGGGGGGAGTACGAATACTGTTGTGCATTACTTCACCCTGAAGAAAAATATTTATACAGTTCACTTCCAGGAGCTAGGAGAAATATTTATATAGTTCACTTCCAGGAGCTAGGAGAAATATTTATATAGTTCACTTCCAGGAGATAGGAGAAATATTTATACAGTTCACTTCCAGGGGCTAGGAGAAATATTTATACAGTTCACTTCCAGGAGCTAGGAGAAATATTTATACAGTTCACTTCTAGGAGCTAAGAGAAATATCTATACAGTTCACTTCCATGAGCTAGGATAAATATTTATATAGTTCACTTCCAGGAGCTAGGAGAAATATTTACATAGTTCACTTCCAGGGGCTAAGATAAATATTTATACAGTTCATTTCCAGGAGCTAGGATAAATATTTACACTGTTCACTTTCATGAGCTAAGAGAAATATTTATACAATTCACTTCCAGGAGCTAGGAGAAATATTCATACAGTTCACTTCCAGGAGCTAGGATATATATTTACACAATTCAAGTACAGGAGCTAAGAACAAATATTTACACTGTTCAAGTACAGGAACTAAGGAAATATTTACACAGTTCACTGACATGAGCTAAGAAAAATGATTCCACAGTTTACACTTGCAAGAGCTAAGAAAAATTATTGTGTCTCGGCCAATATATATCGCTTTAAAAACAATATTAATAAACGTAAAATTACAAGAGTTAGCAACATCTAATTAGGCATATCTTGTAAACGTAAAATAAACACAAAATGGTGACAGTTAAACTTAATAGACAAACCACTGCGATTTGTATTCTCTCAATATTTTGAAAGCTCTGAACATAATGAATCTTCTCTTCTTCTACCTTTCAGCTTCCTCTGGAGCATAGGTTTTCAACAAACACTTTCCAAGTCGTTCTGTTTCTGCCATTCTTTTAAGATCATCCCATGTCTTCCCCATCATCTTCATTTCAGCTTCCACTTGTCTTTTTAAAGAATTCCTTGGTCTTCCTCTTTGTCTTTTTTCCTGGGGATTCCAGAAAAGGGTCTGTTGTGTAATGCTCTCAGTTGGCTTCCTCTGTGTGTGTCCTATCCAGCGCCATCGTCTTCGCTGTACATAATAAATAATGTACATAAATTTATGTTTTTTTCCAGTACAATGAACAAACCATGTATGTTTACGTTAGATTTAACATTATCAACATTAATAAATGTACCGAGTGTCTCAAAAAGAATATCCATTTTTCTTCCTCTTTTTTTTTAACCAGATGACAAGTGTGTACATGGTCTTGTAAGAAGCATCGATTGTTACTGAACCGTCAAAGTTGAAGTTGAAATACCAGCTGTACGCAAAGACACATATTATCTAACATGGCGCCCACAAGACAACAGAAAACATTTTGTGCAGTGAAATACTCATCGAGTATGGCAGAAAATGGACAATCGACTGGACAGATATACATCGTTTCACGAAGGGCGTCCATATTGAATCTTTGTAACATAGGATAAAACATGTTGAGACTTTACATTACCTTTGGTATAAAAAAGGATCCTCATATCACTTCAGTGGGGTCGTCAATAATTTATTGAGAAAGGTATGTTCTTTCTTTGTGGGACACTCTTATTTGTTGTTGATTTCAACCTTGTAGGTATGAAATCATCATCATTATCATGTGCTATAAAGGTTGACGAGGGGCTATCATATGCGACCGCAATTCTGTGTCCTCGGTGCATTGTATCAATTATGTGTACTCGGTGCATTGTATCAATTATGTGTACTCGGTGCATTGTATCAATTATGTGTACTCGGTGCATTGTATCAATTATGTGTACTCGGTGCATTGTATCAATTATGTGTACTCGGTGCATTGTATCAATTATGTGTACTCGGTGCATTGTATCAATTATGTGTACTCGGTGCATTGTATCAAGTATGTATCCTCGGTGCATTGTATCAATTCTGTGTACTCGGTGCATTGTATCAAGTATGTATCCTCGGTGCATTGTATCAATTCTGTGTCCTCGGTGCATTGTATCAATTATGTGTACTCGGTGCATTGTATCAAGTATGTATCCTCGGTGCATTGTATCAATTCTGTGTACTCGGTGCATTGTATCAAGTATGTATCCTCGGTGCATTGTATCAATTCTGTGTACTCGGTGCATTGTATCAATTATGTGTACTCGGTGCATTGTATCAAGTATGTATCCTCGGTGCATTGTATCAATTCTGTGTACTCGGTGCATTGTATCAAGTATGTATCCTCGGTGCATTGTATCAATTCTGTGTCCTCGGTGCATTGTATCAATTCTGTGTCCTCGGTGCATTGTATCAATTCTGTGTCCTCGGTGCATTGTATCAATTCTGTGTCCTCGGTGCATTGTATCAATTCTGTGTCCTCGGTGCATTGTATCAATTATGTGTCCTCGGTGCATTGTATCAATTCTGTGTCCTCGGTGCATTGTATCAATTCTGTGTCCTCGGTGCATTGTATCAAGTATGTATCCTCGGTGCATTGTATCAATTATGTGTCCTCGGTGCATTGTATCAAGTATGTATCCTCGGTGCATTGTATCAATTCTGTGTCCTCGGTGCATTGTATCAATTCTGTGTCCTCGGTGCATTGTATCAATTCTGTGTCCTCGGTGCATTGTATCAAGTATGTATCCTCGGTGCATTGTATCAATTCTGTGTCCTCGGTGCATTGTATCAATTTTGTGTACTCGGTGCATTGTATCAATTCTGTGTCCTCGGTGCATTGTATCAATTTTGTGTACTCGGTGCATTGTATCAATTCTGTGTCCTCGGTGCATTGTATCAATTCTGTGTACTCGGTGCATTGTATCAATTCTGTGTACTCGGTGCATTGTATCAATTCTGTGTCCTCGGTGCATTGTATCAATTTTGTGTCCTCGGTGCATTGTATCAATTTTGTGTACTCGGTGCATTGTATCAATTCTGTGTCCTCGGTGCATTGTATCAATTTTGTGTACTCGGTGCATTGTATCAATTCTGTGTATTCGGTGCATTGTATCAATTATGTGTCCTCGGTGCATTGTATCAATTGTGTGTACTCGGTGCATTGTATCAATTATGTGTCCTCGGTGCATTGTATCAATTATGTGTCCTCGGTGCATTGTATCAATTATGTGTCCTCGGTGCATTGTAACAATTATGTGTCCTCGGTGCATTGTATCAATTCTCTGTCCTCGGTGCATTGTATCAATTGTGTGTACTCGGTGCATTGTATCAATTATGTGTACTCGGTGCATTGTATCAATTATGTGTCCTCGGTGCATTGTATCAATTATGTGTCCACGGTGCATTGTATCAATTCTCTGTCCTCGGTGCATTGTATCAATTATGTGTCCTCGGTGCATTGTATCAATTATGTGCCCTCGGTGCATTGTATCAATTATGTGTCCTCGGTGCATTGTATCAATTATGTGTCCTCGGTGCATTGTATCAATTATGTGTCCTCGGTGCATTGTATCAATTATGTGTCCTCGGTGCATTGTATCAATTATGTGTCCTCGGTGCATTGTATCAATTCTCTGTCCTCGGTGCATTGTATCAATTGTGTGTACTCGGTGCATTGTATCAATTATGTGTACTCGGTGCATTGTATCAATTATGTGTCCTCGGTGCATTGTATCAATTATGTGTCCTCGGTGCATTGTATCAATTCTGTGTCCTCGGTGCATTGTATCAATTATGTGTCCTCGGTGCATTGTATCAATTATGTGTCCTCGGTGCATTGTATCAATTATGTGTCCTCGGTGCATTGTATCAATTATGTGTCCTCGGTGCATTGTATCAATTATGTGTCCTTGGTGCATTGTATCAATTCTCTGTCCTCGGTGCATTGTATCAATTTTGTGTACTCGGTGCATTGTATCAATTATGTGTACTCGGTGCATTGTATCAATTATGTTTCCTCGGTGCATTGTATCAATTATGTGTCCTCGGTGCATTGTATCAATTATGTGTCCTCGGTGCATTGTATCAATTCTGTATCCTCGGTGCATTGTATCAATTCTGTGTCCTCGGTGCATTGTATCAATTATGTGTCCTCGGTGCATTGTATCAATTATGTGTCCTCGGTGCATTGTATCAATTATGTGTCCTCGGTGCATTGTATCAATTATGTGTCCTCGGTGCATTGTATCAATTATGTGTCCTCGGTGCATTGTATCAATTTTGTGTACTCGGTGCATTGTGTCAATTATGTGTCCTCGGTGCATTGTATCAATTATGTGTACTCGGTGCATTGTATCAATTCTGTGTCCTCGGTGCATTGTATCAATTATGTGTCCTCGGTGCATTGTATCAATTATGTGTCCTCGGTGCATTGTATCAATTATGTGTCCTCGGTGCATTGTATCAATTATGTGTCCTCGGTGCATTGTATCAATTATGTGTCCTCGGTGCATTGTATCAATTCTGTGTCCTCGGTGCATTGTATCAATTATGTGTCCTCGGTGCATTGTATCAATTCTGTGTCCTCGGTGCATTGTATCAATTATGTGTCCTCGGTGCATTGTATCAATTATGTGTCCTCGGTGCATTGTATCAATTATGTGTCCTCGGTGCATTGTATCAATTATGTGTCCTCGGTGCATTGTATCAATTATGTGTCCTCGGTGCATTGTATCAATTATGTGTCCTCGGTGCATTGTATCAATTATGTGTCCTCGGTGCATTGTATCAATTATGTGTCCTCGGTGCATTGTATCAATTCTGTGTCCTCGGTGCATTGTATCAATTATGTGTCCTCGGTGCATTGTATCGATTCTGTGTCCTCGGTGCATTGTATCAATTATGTGTCCTCGGTGCATTGTATCAATTATGTGTCCTCGGTGCATTGTATCAATTCAATTATGTGTCCTCGGTGCATTGTATCAATTATGTGTCCTCGGTGCATTGTATCAATTATGTGTCCTCGGTGCATTGTAACAATTATGTGTCCTCGGTGCATTGTATCAATTATGTGTCCTCGGTGCATTGTATCAATTCTGTTATTGACTTTTACCCTGCCGCGACACCAAACTATCTGTTGGTCTCTTTCCTGCAATGAATCAGATTGCATGAATAGAATTGGATAGAATAGAAAAGAATAGAATGGAATAGAATAGAATTGGATAGAATAGAAAAGAATAGAATGGAATAGAATAGAATTGGATAGAATAGAAAAGAATAGAATGGAATAGAATAGAATTGGATAGAATAGAAAAGAATAGAATGGAATAGAATAGAATTGGATAGAATAGAAAAGAATAGAATGGAATAGAATAGAATTGGATAGAATAGAAAAGAATAGAATGGAATAGAATAGAATTGGATAGAATAGAAAAGAATAGAATTGCGTACCTTTTCCTGATCCGGACAATGCCAACTGTGCTAGAGTGACAGTCAATGCAAGAAGCCACGTCCACATCATACTTGATAGTAACGAAGACCGCTAGTATCGTTGACGACTGGACAATGACAGGTATCTCAACAGATGTATGGTTGTTCTTTCTGTAATTAGATGGGGTAGATTGTTTCAAAAGTGTGAGAACTATCATGAATTGTTTCATTAATTATATCACGAATATTGTTTGTTATCTTTCTTTATTTCTTTCTTTTCTTTTCACCTAGTTGTTTTCATACTATTTTTGATATCCCAGGATGGTTTTCTCACCAATTATTTCACATCTATGTTTCTTTTTTCTTCTTGTTTTCTCTTTTCACATCTATGTTTCTTCTTCTTCCTCATTTCTCTTTTCACATCTATGTTTCTTCTTCTTCCTCATTTCTCTTTTCACATCTATGTTTCTTCTTCTTCAATTCTCTTTTCACATCTATGTTTCATCTTTTCTCTTTTCACATCTATGTTTCTTCTTCTTCATCATTTCTCTTTTAACATCTATGTTTCATCTTTTCTCTTTTCACATCTATATTTCTTCTTCTCTTCATTTCTCTTTTCACATCTATGTTTCATCTTTTCTCTTTTCACATCTATGTTTCATCTTTTCTCTTTTCACATCTATATTTCTTCTTCTTCTTCGTTTCTCCTTTCACATCTATGTTTCATCTTTTCTCTTTTCACATCTATGTTTCTTCTTCTTCTTTTCTCTTTTCACATCTATGTTTCTTCTTCTTTTTTCTCTTTTCACATCTATGTTTCATCTTTTCTCTTTTCACATCTATGTTTCTTCTTTTTTTTCTCTTTTCACATATATGTTTGAAGTCACAAAAATATGGCTGAAATAACACCAGGGCAAAAACAGAGAATAGCAAAATGTATCTTCTCAATAATCCTGTATGGTGCAGAAACGTGGAGATTAGACAAGAAAACAGAACAGAAAACTGAAGCCTTTGAAATGTGGATTTATTGAAGATTATAAAGAATTGGATGAAAAGAAAAGAAAACAAATAATGAAGTCTTAAAACAACTAAAAATGAAAAGAGAACTACCAAACACAATTCAAACAAGACAAATGAGACGTTTGGAGCATGTTAAAAGACACAACAGCCTACTAAAAGTAATATTGGAAGGGAAAATACAAGGTAAAAGAGTTAGAGGCAAACCAAGACTAATATAGACGAGTAACATCAAAAGATGGGCATATCAGTCTACCTGCACCATCAAAGCAAGAGACAGAGTGGAAAGGCGCTCCATCGTAGCCAACCTTCGATGCGGAGACGGCACTTAATGATGATGATGTTTGAAGCAGGAGGTGAAGAGGATGAGATAGAGTGTGTGAAGAGTCAACCTCGTACAGTGTATATAAGAGTCCACATCCAGCCCGAGAAAAAGAAAAACAATAAATTTTGTGTCCCGTTTTAAACAAAAACTATACATTTACGATATGCGAATGACACAGTCTTAATAGCAGAGACTGAGAATGAACTACAATAAATGATAGACATAATAGTAAAAGAAAGCAACAAGAAAGGTCTGAGTCTGAATAGTAAGAAAACAGAAGTAATGGTCATATCGAAGAAACAATCATCACCATCATGCAGCATAAAAGTAAACAAGACAAATCTGAAACAAGTGCAACGTTTGAAATACTTGGCACAGTGATAACATCAGATGGAAGATGCACCACATAAATAAAAAGCAGAATAGCTCAGGCCAAAATAGCATTTCAGAAAATGAAAAATATATTATGCAACAAATCTATGTCAATAGAAATGAGAAAGAGAGTTCATCGATGCTATATAGAACCAATTCTGACCTATAGAAGCGAATCATGGACAATAGACAAACAAATGAAAAGACGATTATAGGTCACAGAGATAGGATTTCTCAGAAGAATGTTGAAAGTTCCCTGGACAGCTAAAAAGACCAATGAGAAAGTTCTCAAAGAGGCCAACACAAAAAGGGAGCTCTTAAAAAACATCAGAAAGAAGCAATCAACATTTATTTTCGGGCACATCATGAGAAGAGGAATGTTGGAATACTTGGTTACAACTGGCAAAATAAAATGAAAGAGAGATTGCAGACGACAAAGAGAGAAAATACTGGATAGCTTGGTGTCATGGCATGGAAAACAGTCAACAACAGAACTGATGCGATGCACTGTAGATAGAAGATTGTGGAGGGACATGATTTTTATTTCTGTGTTGCATCTCCCATCTGATGTAATTATTGTGCCCAAGTATTTCAAACGCTGCACTTGTTTCATTTTTGTCTTGTTTATTTATATGCTGCATGATGGTGATGATTGTTTCTTCGATATAACCATTACTTCTGTTTTCTTACTATTCAGACTCAGACCTTTCTTGCTGCTTTCTTTTACTATTATATCTATCATTTCTTGTAGCTCATTCTCTGTCTCTGCTATTAAGACTGTGTCATCCGTATATCGTAAATTATTTATGTTGTGGCCGTTGACTTCAATTCCTTTTTTTGTCTACTATTGATCTCATAATATATTCGCTATAAAGTGACAACAAATCCGGCGACAGAACACAGCCTTGTCTGACTCCTTGTTTTATAAATTCAAATTGTCATGTTTGGTTGTTAATTCGTATAGCTGCTGTTTGTTGCCAGTACATGTTTTTTTATGATTCGCAGATCCTTGCCATCAATGTTTAATTTCTCCAGCATATTGATTATTTTCACATGCTTTACTTTGTCAAATGCTTTTGTGTAGTCTATAAAGCACATACATATCTTTCTTTACCTCTATAGATCTTTCTATCAATGTCCTTTTCTTCCACAAATCCCCATTGTTCCTCACTTATTTCTGGTTTTATTTTGTTCCTTACACGTCCCATGATGATTATTAGTAATATTTCCGTCATATGGCTCATGAGACTAATAGTGCGATGGTCTTCACAATCAGTGGTGGCTCCTGACTTCTTCGGTATGGCTACAAAGATAGATTTTAGTAGATCTTCGGGTATGTGTCCTGTGTTATATATCTCATTGAGTAATTTTGTTATGACTTGTACTCCCAGCTCTCCTAATGCATTTATCTCTTCTATTGTTACATTGTCGGAACCTGGAGCTTTGCCTCTTTTCATGTGTTGAATTGCGTCCTCCACTTCACTCAATTTTTCTATAGAGCCTGTATTTTATTTTATTTACTACCTTATATTTGTTTTTAAAACCAGATAAAGGCTTTTGTCGAAACGTTGTAGTTTGTTTTGTCTTTCTCTTAGTTTAGCTACTACACACCATTTTATGTTTATTTTATATTTTTTCTTTGTGGCTCTTTATCTTCTTTCTATATAGAGCCACATTTCAAAGGTTTCAATTTTCTGCTCTGTTTTTTTTTTAATCAATCCCAATGTCTCAACACCATACAGGAATTATGCGTTAATGAAACATTTAACAATTCACGGTTTTCGTTTTCGTGTGAGTAATTCTGTTTATGTTGTTAAAATTGTTTTTTGCAATTCCTGTTATTTATTTTGAGGAAAACGCTCTGAAAGAGGCCAAAAGCAAAAATAGAGCTAATTTCCAATATTTGGAAGAAACAATCATCATTCTTTGGCCATGTAATGAGAAGAGAACAGCTGGAATTTTTTGTAACAACTGGGAAAATTGAGGGATGAAGAGATAAAGGGAAGCAAAGAGAAAAGATACCAGACACCTTAAGAGAATGGCTTGGTAGAAGGTCAACAACAGAAAGGCTAAATAACTGTCGTGATAAAAAGTTGTGGAGAGACATGATCACCTACGCCAGCAGGCCCGGTAAATGATAATGCTGATAATGATGATAATGATGATGATTTTGCTTATTTCTGTCTTATAGTAGCCGTACTTATCGATACTACATCGTAGTGAGAGTTCACGTGAGATTGAGAACGAGGTCTGTAGCTGAAGAACAATGGTCAGCTCAATTCATATATGTACATTTGTTGATATTCTATTCCAACCTTTCATCAATAACAGATACTCCATACAATTTTACCAGTCCCATTTTTTGTCACCAATATCCATTTTTGGATACTAACAACATACGGAGTAAGCCAGCATCTAACCAACCTTATTAAAAGCCTCTACTTCAACAGCAGCTGCAGGGTCAGAACAGCAGCAGGCTACACAGACCACTTCGAAGTTAGATCAGGCATAAGACAAGGGTGCGTACTATCCCCCCTACTGTTTATTACATACATGGATCATATATGCAAGCTAGCCAACCCATAAGAGACAGAGGAGATCAATGAGCTTTTATTTGCAGACGACCATGCACTAATACATGAAACAATAGAAGACCTACAAGAACACTTAAACAAACTCAACATGTCAGGCACAAAATACAACATGAAAATCAACATCAACAAAACAGAAGTCATGAATGTCGCCAAAAATAAACAGAACATCAAC
>JAVIAB010000126.1:15754557-15759557 GCA_032433765.1 Megaustenia siamemsis
AGAACAGAATAAACAGCTAACGAGAATGTGGTCAATATACAAATAATATCACATATTGCAGTTTTGTTGTTGTTAGAATCATCATCACTGCACACTGACGCACCCATAGGTGCTCTGATATCTCCTGAAGAAAATCCGAGGAGAGTTCTGACCCACGTGCACGAACTCCGTAGTACTACATGCGATCCACAGTGTGGGTTGGTTTCTGTTGACATTATGGCCCTGGGCCTACTCGCTTCGATTTTATTTTAACGTGCGCGAGTTGCACACGGTAACTCCTGTTTATTGCCGTTATCCGAGAGGGCATGACATCAGATCTCACTAACCCAAGAGATCATGGGAATAAGTAAATGAAATAACATAAAAATAAAATAAAAGTAGATAAAGAAAAAATGATTAATGTTTTCTATTTCTGAAAAAATCTGAGGTGGAATTTGAACCCGTGTCCTTTCTGTCCTGAGGTGGATGTGGCACCTCTAGACTACACAGCCACCTGAATTATAATATATAGGAAATATTGTATATAGGAAATATAATATACAGGAAATATAATATATAGGAAATATAATATACAGGAGATATAATATATAGGAAGTATAATATATATTACATATAATATAAATGAAATATAATATACAGGAAATATAATATATAGGAAAAATAATATATAGGAAGTATAATATATAGGAAATTTAATATCATCATCATCAAGTACCATGCCTACTGGCGTAGGTGATCATGTCTCTCCACATTTTTCGATCTCGGCAGCTATTTATCATTTCTGTTGTTGACCTTCTGCCAAGCCATTCTCTTAAGCTGTGTGTTATTTTTCCTCTCTGCTTCCCTCTATCTCTTCGTCCCTCAATTTTTCCAGTTGTTACAATATATTCCAGTTGTTCTCTTCTCATTACATGGCCAAAAAATGATGATTGTTTCTTCCAAATATTGGAAATTAGCTCTCTTTTTGCTTTGACCTCTCTCATAACATTTTCATTACTCTTCTTAGCTGTCCATGGTACTCTCAACATTCTTCTGTAAAACCACATTTCTACAGACTCAGTTGATTTTCTTGTCTGTAATATAATATATAAGAAATATAATATATATCTGAGAGGAGAATAGACCAAACAAACAAAAAATACTGGAAGAGAATACAACCGAAAATCACTAATTATTAATTGTTCTTTTGAAAAACAAAAGCTGTTTATGATTATATCAGTGTCTAAAACATAAACAACAGAACAACTTAGAACCGTATACATTTCCGCATTTCTCAATTTGTACATTTATTGCGCGTCGTGTTCTCATCGAAAACATTTTGAAAACCTTGAAAATACAAAGAAGCTTTTGGAATGTTGCTATTGATGAATTTATTAGCCTTCTCTACAATCTGTCTCTTCCTTTCACTTTCTTGATTTATATAATTTTCTCTCGATTATTCACTTGTACCTTAGTTATACATTTTCTTTCTTTCCTTCTTTCTTTGTTTCTTTCTTTCCCTACTTTCTTTCCTTTCTTTCTTTCTTTCTTTCTTTTCTTTCGTTTCTTTCTTTCCTTTCTTTCATTCTTTCCTATTATACTTCCTTTCTTGCATACACACACTCTCTCTCTCTCCTATTATAACGACAGTTGTGGTTGCTGATGTTGTCCATTAAACCACCTCAGAATATACATAGATGAAGATGAGACAAACGAGTAGCACTTGCAACGTACAAACGTATTTGATGATCTAGTAAAATTGTTACATAAAGGGAGTAGGATGGATAAGGAGCATAAAGATAATAACTGTGCATGGAGTGGGGGGGGGGGGGGGGGGGGGGGGGGGGCGGATGAGAGAGATATTTGAAAGGAGGCTCTGTGAAATGCTAGAATTAACTGGAATTTAATGAAGAGAATTTGAAACATTTAACACATAATCTGTGTGAAATGGTATATAATACCCGAGATTTGGATAGAAGTAAGAGATAGAGAAAGAGAAGTAGAAAAAGAGAGAACAGGAGAGAGAGAGAGAGATAGCGAGATAGAGAGAGAGAGTGAGAGAGAGAGCGAGAGAGAGAGAGAGAGACGGTTGTTGAGTCATAGTAATTTAATAGAAATATGAGAAGAAAGGTAATACCATTTGTCTAATTGTGTCTGCATGCCAAATAATCCTAATTTTCAATGGGTCTATTGTTTATTTTCTTTATTGTCTCTTTTACTATTTCAGCTTCCGTTCTGCACGTCAACAAAAAGCAATGTATGGCTCAAAGGGCTTTATTTCATAGAATTCAGAAAATGAAACTAAAGCTTATTTTTCTTTTCATCATTTTTCTATAAACAAAGACAATGAGTGAAAGAGAGAGAAAGAAAGAGAGAGAGAGAGAGAGAGAGAGAGGGAGGGAGAGAGAGAGGGGTGGAAAAAAGAATGTGGCGTAACTAGCCTTACGAACGTCAAGTGAGCAGATCGATAATTCGGTTCAATCATTATTAAGGCATTGTCATATTGTCGATTGATTTCTGTTTGAGGACACGAAGATACACACACACGCAATGAGAAAGAGAGTTCGTGAGTGAGAGAACAAGTGAGGAATGGAAAGACGGATTCTGAAAGGCGTACATACTGGAAGAATATGGCACATCTGACAACAATGAAGACAATCAAACAGAACAGCTTTTCCAAAAAAAATGTTCGGACTAAACGAGGACTTGAAACAAAAAGATGATTTTGTTCGAAACGAAACGGGCGAAAAATAAAATAGGTCTTAAAAAATGAGAATAAAATGAGGAAATAAAAGAAATGGAGGATCTTGAATAACATGATCTTGCATGAAATGAGGATCTTGAATAAAATGAGAGTCTTGAATAAAATGAGGGTCTTGAATAAAATGAGGATCTTAAATAAAATTAGGGTCTTAAATAGAATGAGGGTCTTGAATAAAATGAATAAATTGAAGAAATGGAGGATCTTGAATAAAATGAGGATCTTGAATACAATGAGGGTCTTGAATAAAATGAGGGTCTTGAATAAAATGAAGGTCTTGCATAAAAAGAGGATCTTGAATAAAATGAGGGTCTTGCATAAAAAGAGGATCTTGAATACAATGAGGGTCTTGCATAAAAAGAGGATCTTGAATACAATGAGGGTCTTGCATAAAAAGAGGATCTTGAATACAATGAGGGTCTTGAATAAAATGAGGAAATAGAAGAAATGGAGGATCTTGAATAAAATGAGTCTTGAATAAAAATGAGGGTCTTGAATAAAATGAAGGTCTTGCATAAAAAGAGGATCTTGAATAAAATGATGGTCTTGAACTAAACGAGAAGCTTGAATAAAAATGAAGGTCTTGAATAAAATTAGGATATTGAATAGAATGAGGATCTTGAATAAAATGAGGGTCTTGAATAAAATGAGGGTCTTGAATAAAATGAGGATCTTGAATAGAATGAGGGTCTTGAATAAAAGGAGGGTCTTGAATAGAATGAGGGTCTTGAATAAAAGGAGGGTCTTGAATAAAATGAGGGTCTTGAATAAAATGAGGATCTTGAATAAAATGAGAATCTTGAATAAAATGAGAATCTTGAATAAAATGAGGATCTTGAATAGAATGAAGGTCTTGAATAAAAGGAGGGTGTTGAGTAAAATGTGGATCTTGAACTAAACGAGAAGCTTAAATAAAATGAAGGTCTTGAATAAAATGAGGATCTTGAATAAAATGAAGGTCTTGAATAAAAAGAAGATCTTGAATAAAATGAGGATCTTGAAAAAAATAAGGGTCTTGAATAAAATGAGGATCTTGAACTAAACGTGAAGCTTGAATAAAATGAGGATCTTGAATAAAATGAAGGTCTTGAATAAAATGAAGGTCTTGAATAAAATATGAACATTGAACAGAATTGATCTTGATGAAAAAGAAGAAACCAGGATCATGAACTAAATGTGGGATTTGAAAATACTGCGGATATTGAACAAATAAGGGAGCCGCGATAGCTCAGTGGTTAGTGCACTGGACTACAAAGGACAAGGGGTAGGGTTCGATCCCAACGGACGGCTTCCGGGTTCATCCAGCCTTAAATGAGTACCGGATTTTTTCTGGGAAAGTAAAGCAGCACGGGCGTAATACCGACCACATTACCCCAAAAATCATGTGCTGAAGGTCTGTAAAATATAGGGTCACTAACACCATATTTCCCTATACGCCACTTGGCGTAACGGTGGTACTTTACTTTTTACTATTGAACAAATAAGGAATTCTGAACAAGAAGAAGATATTTTACAATAAAGATCTAGTTTGGGTAATTAGAAAAAAAAATATTGTCGAGGAACATAAAAATACCACGACTTTGTTCTATTAAAAATAATGTGAGACTTGGTGAAAGGCAAAGAAGAGGACGACATGAAATTGAAACATCAGGAGTGGAAAAATAGTAGTATGTTCTCACTGCAATAAAAAAAATACTCTTTTAGACAAAGTACAGCTGCTCTTAGATGCGAAGACGGCGCATAACTGAAATAACATGACATAGTGTATGAATAATTTAACGAAGTAGCGAGTGAGGCAAAGAAATAAGAAGCAACGAACTAGAAATAAGACACTCCTTTTAATGAGGGAATGATTGGGAAAGGAAAAACAAAAACAAAAAAACTCACGATAACATTGATTAAAACCAAAAAAAAAATTTCCTGTTATTTTTTATGTAACAGATTATTGCCCCTTTTCCAAGAATTGTTGCGTGCGTATTTTCTATCGGAAATTCCTGGTAAAGGAATATTTATGTATTTTTAATTGCGCGTAATGTGATATATAATGTAATGTGACATGTCATAGTTCGAAATGTGTGTGCTCCGTAGCGATGGAAAAATGTTGGTACGGTAATTATAAGAATTAAGTAAAAACGTCCCGTGACTAATGTGGTAATGGATTCATCTTCTTTTACTTTTCATCCCCACTTTCATTTCGTGCTGAGTGGTGATGCAATTTTAAGTCGTTTGGTCTTCTGTTGACCTCTCCTGCTGTTATGTT
>JAVIAB010000126.1:15764557-15919557 GCA_032433765.1 Megaustenia siamemsis
TTTAGTTTAGTTTAGTTTAGTTTAGTTTAGTTTAGTTTAGTTTAGTTTAGTTTAGTTTAGTTTAGTTTAGTAAAGTATAGTTTAGTTTAGTTTAGTACAGTATAGTTTAGTTTAGATTAGTACAGATTAGTTTAGTTTAGTTTAGTACAGTTTAGTTTAGTTTAGTACAGTATAGTTTAGTTTAGTTTAGTTTAGTTTAGTTTAGTTTAGTTTAGTTTAGTTTAGTTTAGTTTAGTTTAGTTTAGTTTAGTTTAGTTTAGTACAGTATAGTTTAGTTTAGTTTAGTTTAGTACAGTTTAGTTTAGTTTAGTACAGTTCATTTCAGTTCAGTCGACTGATCAAGTCCTTTACACATAGGACATGTCCATAAATATTGGGATCACCTCCTAAGAATGTCCATCAGTGTGTGGAGATTGACGAAACAACAGATTCCAGTTCTATGTTGATCTGTTATTCTTCTATGTCTCCACGTATAACGTCCTTTTCAGGTTTCTCCAGGTTTGACCTGATGTTCGTTAAGTCTGGACATGCTTGGTTGCTGGAAATGGACGTGACATGAAATCATCGAGAAACCAGTCTTTAGACTGTACCAGTTTTGAATACAACGTCGAACAACTAGAAATTACAACTACAAATATCGAAGTAAGTATGTGCCTAACCAACGAGCTACTGGATCAATCATTGTGAAAAACCCTTAGTATTTATTGTTATTTCATACTTCACATGCTCGCTTGGGGGTTTTGCTTAAATTTTGGCAGGGCCCGGCCCGTTCAACCTTAGACTAAATTATCTAGGGGCTATTAGACCGTAAGCTATCAGTGCTGAAACCGAGCGAGTACCTATGTGTTGTCCAGGTGTGCTTGTCATGTCAGCTCTATCAACAATGAAGGCTGAAGGTATTCTCATATAGTGCTTCGGGTACACGAAAGCAGGTGCTGTAGAATCACTAACTTTAGATCTGGTTGCAAGGGACCTACAAATGTTCCGACTTATATCTTAATTGCACATTGTTGTTCACAAACTGTTTGAAAACAATCCCGCATTTCAAACGATGCTGTTCATTGATCACAACATGTTCTCAGAGCACAGTAAATTCTCAGAGCAATTTACAAGCACAGTAATAAAAATAATTTACAAGCACAGTAATAAAAATAATTTACAAGCACAGTAATAAAAATAATTTACAAGCACAGTAATAAAAATAATTTACAAGCACAGTAATAAAAATAATTTACAAGCACGGTAATAAAAATAATTTACAAGCACAGTAATAAAAATAATTTACAAGCACGGTAATAAAAATAATTTACAAGCACAGTAATAAAAATAATTTACAAGCACAGTAATAAAAATAATTTACAAGCACAGTAATAAAACTAATTTACAAGCACAGTAATAAAAATAATTTACAAGCACAGTAATAAAAATAATTTGCAAGCACAGTAATAAAAATAATTTGCAAGCACAGTAATAAAAATAATTTACAAGCACAGTAATAAAAATAATTTGCAAGCACAGTAATAAAAATAATTTACAAATACAGTAATAAAAATAATTTGCAAGCACAGTAATAAAACTAATTTGCAAGCACAGTAATAAAACTAATTTACAAGCACAGTAATAAAACTAATTTACAAGCACAGTAATAAAACTAATTTACAAGCACGGTAATACAAATTGTTTAGTGACACACGACAAGTCACAAACAGCAGAAATAGGCTCAAGATGCAAAAAAACCTGTCAAATCATTGGACAGCTATCACTACTATTGTCCAACAAGGAATTATCGAACTATATATATTTTTTAAGGCAAAACGAGCACTCTACAATACAATCTTCATCCTAACGTTGTGCTACCAATGCCAGTCCTGGGCCTTAGATGCATGAACAATAAGAAAAATAATCTCTGCTGAGATGAAATGTGTTGGACGAATGACACGTGACAGCCTGAGAGACAAGATCAGAAATGTAGAACTCAGAAAAAAGCTAGGAATAGTCCCCGTGGTAGAATGTATAGAGAAACAACAGATAAAATGGTTTGGCCATGTAACAAGGCAGAAATATTGAAACACAACACAACGAACCTCCAGTAAACGTTGCGAGAACACCTGATCCAAAGGTCGACCACGAAAAAGAAAAATTGACGGAATATTAGAAACACTATGAAACATAACAGCAGCAGAGGCGAACAGAAGAGTAAAAGACCGCAAATTATATCTCCCCTCGACGCTGAAAGCCAAATGAGGATGGACAGAAAAAGAATAAGAAGAAGAAGAAGAGTAATAAAATAATTTATCTTCTTCTTCTTCTTCTTTCCTTCCTCATCTGCCTTTCAGCGTCGAGGGGAGATATAATTTGCGGTCTTTTGCTCTTCTGTTCGCCTCTGCTGCTGTTATGTTTCCTAGTGCTTCTAATATTCCATCGATCCATCTTTTTCGTGGTCGACCCTTGGGTCTGTTGTTCTCACAACGTTTGTTGAAGGCTCGTTGTGTTGTGTTTTGTTCTTTCTGCCTTGTCACGTGGCCGAACCATTTTATCTGTTGTTTCCTTATATATTCTATGGCTGGGGCTATTCCTAGCTTTGTATAATTTATAAACACAGTAATAACAATAATGTATGAACACAGATATTACAAATAATCTGTAGGCACAGCAATAAACACAATTTAAAAGCACAGTAAAAAAATAGATTATAAAGATATTAATAAAAAAAAAACTAAATTATAAGCACCGGAATTTAAAAAAACGAAATTGTGAGCACCGTAATAAAAAAATATAATGTATAAGCACATAAATTATGGCAAGCTCTTTATCAAATGTAGACTAAACACAAAGAGTACGAAGCTTGATTTGTAACATCTATGTGCATGTACAAACTAACGATGAGTCTGCCATCAAAATATCCCAAATAAATTTGCGTTGAAGTTCCTGCGTCTATAAATCTATAATAGTTAGTTCTCTATCTTGCGGTGCTGTAAGTAGGGCTCGTTAATTAGGGAGCAGCTTAGAGCAGATGTTGATAAATGCAGGTTTTAGGCTTAATCAGATTTAGCATAAATCAACAAGCAAATACAGATATACTATCGAGTTCTTGATAGAAACAATGTCAAAAAAATGTGTGTATGAATGTAATATTTCAGATAGAGAGAGAGAGAGAATGAGAGAGAGAGCGAGAAAGAGCGAGAGAAGTGTATGCGTGTGTGCATGTGTAAACATATATATAACTTATATATGTGATGATAACCTATATGCGATGAGAAGAGATAATAATCGAATAGCAAAGCAAGCCCTCATATGGGAAACAACAGGTAAAAGAAAAAGAGGAAGACCCAGGGAGACACTGAGAAGAACATTGATGAGAGAGGCAAGAGCAGCAGGAATCGGCTCCCTCAATGAGATAGAACTGCTTGCACAGAACAGAGACAGATGGCGAGATTTGATAAAATATCTTTAAAAGAAAACTGCTAGAACAAAAATTCATATAGGAGAAGGTGTATCTTGGTCTACGCCCTATGGGCCGGTTACGGCTCGAAAGGTCAATAGATAGATAGATAGATAGATAGATAGAATATATAAGTGAAAAAGGAAACGTCATTTTTTGTAAATTGTAAAAAGGATAGGTTCCCTCCACGTCAGCCTTTGCGTATGCTGTCTTTTTCTAAGACCACGGCACATTTTTGGATGGTATGGTCAGTATCACGCCAGGCGGCCACCTTTAATTTGTCATAAAAAATCTCTAATACCCATTTTTAAAGCCTGGGTAAACCCCGGAGCCTTGTGGGTCCGAAAAAAAAAATCCACCATTTCTGAGGATCGAACCCGGACCTTCTTGATGAGCAAGCGAGGACATGAACCACTGAGTAAAGGAGCCACCATTCAGAGACAGCAATAATTATATAATCGGTGATCAAAATAGGTGCGCAGCCATTCAAGCACCTACAGACCGAAACTCATTGTCATTCTGAGTTGCGTTACCTTTAACGCATCGTTCGGTGGATCGGAGAGAGCCGCGATGGCTCAGTGGTTAGTGAACTGGACTACAAAGGACAAGAGGTCGGGTTCGATCCTGATCGGTGGCTTCCGGGTTCACTCAGCCTTAAATGGGTACTAGATTTTTTTTCTGGGTAAGTAAAGCGGAACGGGCATAAAACTGAACAAATTACCCCCAAAATCATGTGCCAAAGGTCTGTAAAACTTATGGTCACTAACACCATATTCACTATACGCCACTTGGCGTGACGGGGCTCTTTACTTTATTTTTTTTTCTTTAGCGTATTGGAGGCGGGGAAATTGGAAATTGCGAGGTCGGACGAGTAAGGTCAGTAAGGAAAGCGCTGAAAACGCAGCTTCTCAATATGAGACACGTATACGAAGGCCCCGGTACGAATTAAAATCCATAATTGCTCAACCGCCCGTGCTTGTAGAATCATCCGAATTAAAACCCATGTCATTGAAGAATCCAAACGAAGAAAGGCAGCTGCAGTCACCATCGTAGCAGCTACAATACACGCCAAAAGACATAAGGCCAAGCTGTACCAAAAGTGAACGCAGCTGAACTATCGTCCGCCATACGATATCGTCATTTATCGTAATGCAATCAGAATATTGAAACACGATCTGGATGAAAAACACAGCTCACCGTGTACACAGAGCACTCAACTCAGTAGCTCCGACATGAAGCCGGACTTTTAAAATGGGGAAACTGCAACAAGGAACAGTTTCCAGACTGAGCCTCGATGGCTCCCTCCACCTATCCGCCATCTTGACCAGGAGACACTTTTGCTGCAACAGTGAATGTGTGCTGCTTTCCTAACAAGCAATACTCTAAGACTGGCTGGTTTACTCTCTTTCATCTTTCCTAAATATTTCCACTTGTCCAATGTACTTCAGTTGTAGTTTTTTTTGCAGGAGCTACTGAGTTAAGTGCTCTGTGCACACCGTGAGCTGTGTGTCTCATCCGTTTTGATCATTTTTCGATATTCCAATTGTTTATGATGAATGATGATATCGTATGACAGGGAACAGTTGGCTGTGTTCACTTTCTGCGCACTTTTACCTTATGTCTTTTGGCGTGTGCTGAGACTGCTACGATGGGGACTACAGTTACCTTTCTTTGTTTGGGAGATGAGATTCGGATGATTTCGTTGGCACGGGCGGTTGAGCAATTGTGGATTTTAATTCGTTCGCAGTGATACCGGGACCTTCCATAACCAAATAACTTAAGTTGTCACAATGTACTTCAGTTGTCACAATGTACTTCAGTTGTCACAGTGTACTTTATTTGTCACAATGTACGTAGGGAGGTCAAAAAGTAATGCACACCAATTTTTTTCTCGGAAACTATTCGGGCAAAATGTGTGAAATTTTCACAGATTGTAGCTGAACATCCCCTTTACACTACCTATTTTTCAACATAATCTCCGTCCAAGCGTATTGCCTTACGCCAACGCGAAACTAGGTCATGAATGCCTCGTTTGTACCACGTTTTGTCCTGCTCGCGTAGCCATTTTTTAACTGCACGGATCACACCTTCATTATTGTCAAAGTGTGTCCCACGCAGGAATTTTTTGAGTGGTCCAAACAGATGGAAATCTGAGGGAGCCAGATCAGGGCTGTAAGGAGGATGGGGCAGTACAGTCCAACCAAATTTGTTGATTGCTTCCCGTGTTACCAGACTTGTGTGAGGGCGTGCATTGTCATGTTGAAGCAACAAATCTGCAGATGGCTTATTAGGCCGAACTCTGTGGAACCGATTTTTGAGTTTTGTCAGTGTATTGATGTAAGCTGTCGAGTTGATTGTCTCACCTCTTGTCATTACATCAACAAGAATCACACCATCAATGTCCCAGAAGACAGTGATCATCAGCTTTCCGGCTGATGGAGATGTTTTGAATTTTTTTCTTTTTGGTGACTGCGGATGATGCCATTCCATTGACTGCATTTTTGTTTCAGGCTGATAATAATGTGCCCACGTTTCGTCACCGGTAACAATTTTTGACAAAAACATTTCTCCTTCAACACCGAAACGCTCCAACAATTCAGAACAGAATGTTTTCCTTTGAACTCTGTGATCATTTGTTAGGCACCGAGGAACCCATCGAGCGCAAATCTTTGAATATCCGAGAGTTTTAAAAATTGCGATTGCACTTCCCTTGCTGACTGTAAGCTGCAATGCCAATTGCTGACTAGTGATACGCCTATCCTTACGAATAATGGCATCAGCCCAGTTTAACATGTCTGTGCTGGTAGCCGAGGCAACACGTCCAGAACGCGGTAAATCATGCAGCTCCACTCGTACACTTTCTGCAGCTTTAATTCTCTGAACCCAGCGACTAACTGTGCTCCTATCGACTGCAGAACATTTGTACACTGCACACAGTCGTTTATGAATGTTTGCCACAGTTTCTTTTTCCGCAACCAGAAATTCTATGACAATTCGCTGTTTGTAACGGACATTGTTGACAAGCTCCATTTTAACGGTTCATAGATTGCGTAATATTTATCAAAATGCTGTGCAATTTGATACACATAATTGGAACATGTCATATTCCAAGTGTGCAAAATTTCATATTCCTATCTTTATTATTAGCCGAGAAAAAAATTGGTGTGCATTACTTTTTGACCTCCCTTTAGTACTTCATTTGTGGCAAAAGGAAATTGAGTGATCTATAGGTAATATGTCGACCTCTGAACAGGAAGCTCTCGAGTTCGTTTCCCTTCTCAGCTGGTGGACAATTTTAAAACATCGAACCCAGGGTGGTTTCGTGGCTCTACTCTTCCCGGTCTTTGTGTATCGGGATCCGATGTCTGGCCCTCTCTGGGTAGTGAGATCCGATGTCTGGCCCACTCTGGGTAGTGAGATCCGATGTCTGGCCCACTCTGGGTAGTGAGATCCGATGTCTAGCCTTCTCTGGGTAGTGAGATCCGATGTCTAGCCTTCTCTGGGTAGTGAGATCCGATGTCTGGCTCTCTCTGGGTAGTGAGATCCGATGTCTGGCCCATTCTGGGTAGTGAGATCCGATGTCTAGCCTTCTCTGGGTAGTGAGATCCGATGTCTGGCCCTCTCTGGGTAGTGAGATCCGATGTCAGGCCCACTCTGGGTAGTGAGATCCGATGTCTAGCCTTCTCTGGGTAGTGAGATCCGATGTCTGGCTCTCTCTGGGTAGTGAGATCCGATGTCTAGCCTTCTCTGGGTAGTGAGATCCTATGTCTGGCCCTCTCTGGGTAGTGAGATCCGATGTCAGGCCCCCTCTAGGTAGTGAGATCCGATGTCTGGCCCTCTATGGGTAGTGGGATCCGATGTCTAGGCCTCTCCTCTCTGTGTAGTGAGATCCAATGTTTAGGCCTCTCCTCTCTGTATAGTGAGATCCGATGTCTAGTCCTCTCCTCTCTGTGTAGTGAGATCCGATGTCTAGTCCTCTCCTCTCTGTATAGTGAGATCCGATGTCTAGTCCTCTCCTCTCTGTGTAGTGAGATCCGATGTTTAGGCCTCACTGGGTAGTGAGATCCGCTGTCTGACCCTCTCTGGGTAGTGATATTCGATGTCTAGCCCTCTCTGGGTAGTGATATTCGATGTCTAGCCCACTCTGGGTAGTGAGATCCGATGTCTAGGCCTCACTGGGTAGTGAGATCCGCTGTCTGACTCTCTCTTGGTATTGATATTCAATGTCTAGCCCACTCTGGGTAGTGATATTCGATGTCTAGCCCACTCTGGGTAGTGATATTCGATGTCTAGCCCACTCTGGGTAGTGATATTCGATGTCTAGCCCACTCTGGGTAGTGGTATTCGATGTCTAGCCCACTCTGGGTTGTGATATTCGATGTCTAGCCCACTCTGGGTTGTCATATTCAATGTCTAGCCCACTCTGGGTAGTGATATTCGATGTCTAGCCCACTCTGGGTAGTGATATTCGATGTCTAGCCCACTCTGGGTAGTTATATTCAATGTCTAGACGGAAAACGGCAAAAAACAGGAGATCGGGTGTGCAGCCACGCACGTTAAAGAACCGTCGGAAGTTTAATATCGAACCGAGCAATCCAAAAATGGTCGCCATTGGGGTAAAAAATTCCGAAGCAAATCAAGTTATCCACAACGAAAACAGATTTGTTTTTGCCGAAAGGCCTACATGACTCAGGTATGCCGTAAACTACCGACAGAACGTATTCACGCCTACTTAACATGTGAACGCTAAGAAGAGATGTGTTGTAATAAATTCCAGCTGTCACAAAATGATACAACTATTATAAAATACTCTATCTGTCACAATATACTTCAATTGTCACAATATACAGCAATTGTCACAATATACTCCAATTGTCACAGTTGTCACATTATACTTCAGTAGTCACAAGGGGTCTCGGTAGCATAGTGGTCGACCCAGCCGCTGCCAGAAATGGGTACCAGGGTAGCACTCTTGGAAGGTGAGAAATAGCGCATCGCTTGTGAGTTACGATGCTTGAGGTGACACTAGCCTGGAGATTACGAACACTTCGGTACAGGCGGAGGAGCGAATATGGGTAATACTGTCGTACTAAGTCGCTGATTCAAGTCTTATATCTTTAATTTTACTATTCCTGTACTCACAATACACTCCAGCTATCACAATATACTCCACTTGTCACAATACACTCCGGCTATCACAATATACTCCACTTGTCACAATACACTCCAGCTATCACAATATACTCCACTTGTCACAATACACTCCGGCTATCACAATATACTCCACTTGTCACAATACACTCCGGCTATCACAATATACTCCACTTGTCACAATACACTCCAACTATCACAATATACTCCACTTTTCACAATACACTCCAGCTATCACAATATACTCCACTTGTCACAATACACTCCAGCTATCACAATATACTCCACTTGTCACAATACACTCCGGCTATCACAATATACTCCACTTGTCACAATACACTCCGGCTATCACAATATACTCCACTTGTCACAATACACTCCAACTATCACAATATACTCCACTTGTCACAATACACTCCAGCTATCACAATATACTCCACTTGTCACAATACACTCCAGCTATCACAATATACTCCACATGTCACAATACACTCCGGCTATCACAATATACTCCACTTGTCACAATACACTCCAGCTATCACAATATACTTCACTTGTCACAATACACTCCGGCTATCACAATATACTCCACTTGTCACAATACACTCCGGCTATCACAATATACTCCACTTGTCACAATACACTCCAACTATCACAATATACTCCGCATGTCACAATATACTCATGCTGTTACAATAAACTCTACTTGTCCATTACAATCCAGCTATCACAATATACTCCACTTGTCACAATATACTCCACTTGTCACAATATACTCCACTTGTCACAATATACTCCATCTGTCACAGTATTCTACAGTTAATACAATATAGTCCAGCTGCCACAATATGCTTCATAGGTCATAATATACTACAGTTAATGCAATATAGTCCAGCTGCCACAATATGCTCCATAGGTCATAATATACTACAGTTAATACAATATAGTCCAGCTGCCACAATATGCTCCATAGGTCATAATATACTACAGTTATCACAATATACTTCAGCTGTCAAAATATACTCCAGTTGCGACAATATTCTCCATATATCACACAAAAAACTCCAGCCTTCACAATATAGTCTAGCTGTAATATATACTTCAGTTATCAAAATATGCTCTGTCGTCACAATATACTCCAGCTGCCACAATATACTATAGTTGTCACGCTATACTTCGTTTGTCACGCTAACACTGCATGGACAAAATAAAGACCGACTTCTCTTGATGTTTAAGTTATCTACCTTTTTACTTACTCCACTTTTAGAAAGCTGCTGTCAATTTCTAAAAAATGAAAAACTGGTCACGATGTTCTTAATATTCTTCTGTAAACATCACACATTATGTGTTCCCCAAAGATTTTCTTCTCCATAATTCGCTTGCACATGTAAAACTTGGATCTATATACGTTCGAAAACCTTTTTTTGTTTCTTTCAACCATTGAAATGCTGGGGTTGCTGGAGCAGTTCCAGATTGGCCTTATGTCGTATATTGACCATGTAAAGTTCAATTCGTTCCAAGATAATTGAATTCATTGGTTCTAGTACCATATACTGTATTAGTGCATTACGGAGTATTGGGAAGCTTTCTTTAAACGCTCACCACCATACACAAACGCTCACACATGTACACACATGTACATACTAAAGCATATATATATATCATCATCATCATTAAGTACCGGGCCTAGTGGCGTAGGACATCATGTCTCTCCACAACATTCGATCTCGGCAGTTGACCTTCTGCCAAGCCATTCTCTTAAGCTGTCTGTTATTTATTCTCTTTGCTTCCCTCTATCTCTTCGTCCCTCAATTTTTCCAGTTGTTACAATATATTCAAGTTGTTCTTTTCTCATTACATGGCCAAAAGATGATGATTGTCTCTTCCTAACATTGGAAATTAGCTCTCTTTTTGCTTTGACCTCTCTCAGAACCTCTTCATTACTCTTCTTAGCTGGCCATGGTATTCTCAACATTCTTCTGTAAAACCACATTTCTACAGACTCCAGTGATTTTCTTGTCTGTTGTCCTATTGTCCATGATTCGCATCCGTATGTTAAGACTGGCTCTACATAACACTTAAGAATTTGTTTTCTTGTTTCTATTGTCATAAATGGATTGCATAGTATTTTCCTCATTTTTTGGAAAGCTGCTTTTGCCTGAGCTATTCTACATCTCACCTCTTTTGTACATCTTCCGTCTGAGGTTAACAAAGTTCCCAAATATTTAAATTCATTTACCTGTTTTAATATTGTTCCACTTGTCTTTATTTTGCACTGAGGTGATGTGTTTTTCTTTGTTGTTACCATTACCTCTGTCTTTTTGTGTATATATATATATATATATATATATATGTATCATCATCATTGAGTGGCGTCTCCACATCGAAGGTTGGTACCATGTAGCGTCATTCCACCCTGTCTCTTGCTTTGATGGTGCAGATTGTCATAGGTTGACTTGTCCATCTTTTGATATTATTCGTCCATGTTAGACTTGGTCTGCCTCTGCCTCTTTTACCTGATATTTTCTCTTCCAATATTACTTTTATTAGGCTGTTGTATCTTTTAACATGCCCCAAAAATTTCATTTGTCTTGTTCTAATTGTGTTTAGTAGTTCTCTTTTCATTTTTAGTTGTTTTAAAACTTCATCGTTTGTTTGTTTTTTTCTTTTCATCCATTTCTACCTATTCTTCTATAACACATATCAAAGGCTTCAATTTTTCTGTTCTGTTTTCTTGTCTAATGTCCATGTTTCTGCACCATACAGGAATATTGAGAAGATGTAACATTTTGCTATTCTTAGTTTTAGCCCTGGTGTTATTTGTTTTGATGTTAGTATACTTTTCATGGCATAACAATGACTTTTTGCCATTCCTATTCTTTTGTTTATTTCAGTTGTACATTTTCCATCACTAGTTATAGTTTGTCCAAGGTAGTTGTAGGTCTGAACTGTCTCCAGGTGTATTCCACCGTAGGGTCTGGATAGCTCTGTTATTAGCCGGTCGTGATACTCTCTGTTAGCTTTGGGTCGCTGCTCGCTCTTATGCCCCCCCCCACCTAAGGTTTTTTTTTAAAACATTCACATTCCTATCTCCACATGAGCTTAAACAATAAACAAGATTTTCTCGTCTGAATTGTGTGCAACTGTTTTCTTTTTATTATTTACATTTCCAGCTACGTCAAAAAAGCAAAAAAAAGAAAAATCGCTGTTTAACCGAAAACTTCGTTTTCAGTATTTTATGTAAATTTAAAATGTCAAAGGTCGTTGAGGAACACTTCAGAAACCCAAGTAAAGATAGATTTCTGCAGTGAATGGTGGGTAATGTGTCCAAGAACTTTGTTTTCCCAACCAACCCACCTTTCTTTCACCCTTGCTACTATCCATCTTTTCCCCATAATACAAAAAAAAAAAAAAAGGAAAAAAAAAAGTTCTCAAATTATAAAAAAAATATTTGTTCTACTATTTTGAAATTGCGAGAAGCACTCCTTAAAGTTCTCTGTTCTTCCGCTGTATATCTATGTAGCCTTCTCGAAGAAATGTGTTTCTCCCCGTGGCCAGACTTCTAATTTATCAGTTGTCTAATGTTTGTCTTATCCATTCTTTTTTAAGCCGTTTCTTTACATGTTTCGCTGCTTCGTATGGCTTTGGATGTTGTTACATAAATTAAATGCTATGAAGATAATGTTTCACAATACCAGCAGTAACATTAAAATTACTGAGGACATGCATCTTCCCAATAGCAAAGTGTTGTTGTGAATCATGGACAATCTCGCAAACAGCAATGAAAACAAAACGATTTATTCGAAACACGATGTTACAAAAAAATCCTTACGTTACTTTGGATATAGAAAAAAGATCAATGAAGTCATATTAAAAGATTGAAACGTGTAAAAGAACAGGCTTATAAACACCATTCTACAGAGGAAATTAAAATGCAATAGCCACGTCAAAAGACACGGCAGGCTGAAAGAACAATAATGGAATGCATGGTTCCTGTGCGACGCATCATGGGCGGACCAAGAGGAAAGTAATGTCATGAGGTCAAGGAGACCTTGAACATTACAAAAGAAGCAGTAGCAGGTCTGGCTCGAGACAGAGATGCTTTCAGACGAGCTGTGGTAAACGCAACGTTCATATTAGGACATTCGACATGACGAAGGTAATACATGTTCTTTATTGCCAAATAATCGAGTGATATATCTAAACTATAACATTTCCAAAAAATGAGAAAGGTACTATGTAATCCATTTTTGACAATCGAAACAAGAAAAGAGTTCTTAAATGTTATGTAGAGCCAGTCTTAGCATATGGATGTGAATCATGGACAATAGGACAACAAACAAGAAAATCACTGGAGTCTGTAGAAATTTGGTTTTACAGGAGAATGTTGAGAATACCATGGACAGCTAAGAAGAGTAATGAAAACGTTCTGAAAGAGGCCAAAGCAAAAAGAGAGCTAATTTCTAATATTAGGAAGAAATAATCATAATTGTGGGGCCATGTAATGAGAAGAGAACAGCTGGAATATATTGTAACAACTGGGAAAATTGAAGGACGAAGAGATAGAGGGAAGCAAAGAGAAAAGATACCAGACGGCTTAAGAGAATGGCTTTGCAGAAGGTCAACAACAGAAATGATAAACAACTGTCGAGATCGAAAATTGTGTAGAGACATGATCGCTTACGCCAGCAGGCCCGGTACTTGATGATGATGATAACATTACTTTTTTGTGGTTCAATTAAGAAGTAGCATTAAACCTAATTCTTGTCAGACATCATTGTTCTAGATTCTATCTCTTTTGTTAGTTGAGATCTACCTGTATATATAGTGAGGGCCTCGGTACTTTACTTTACTTTACTTTACTTTACTTTACTTTACTTTACTTTACTTTACTTTACTTTACTTTAGAATAGAATAGAATAGAATAGAATAGAATAGGTTTCAATTTCTGGGTCACGAATGAGATACAGCGACGAAACAAACATAATTGAGTTGATGTTTTCATCTTCGTCTTGACGATGCACGTTCCTATTTCTTCAAGTGTATATTAGGCTTGAAATAAGGGGGACTGGGTAGTCTAGAGGTGAGACGGCGTCCTTCTCCGGTCTCTGGGTAGTCTAGATGTGAGATGGCGTCCTTCTCTGGTCTATGGGTAGTCTAGAGGTGAGACGGCGTCCTTCTCTGATCTATGGGTAGCCAGATTCGATGTCTAGTCCACTTTAGGGAACAAGAAGCGATGTCTAGCCCCATCTGGATAGCCAGATCCGATGTCTAGTCCTTTCTGGTTAGCGAGATCCGATGTCTAAACCAACCTGGGTAGCCTGATCCGATGTCTAGCCCCATCTGGATCCAGGTCCGATGTCTAGTTCTCTCTGGATAGCCTTATCCGATATCTAGTCCTCTCTGGTTAGCGAGATCCGATGTCTAGACCAAACTGGGTAGCCAGATTCGATGTCTAGCCCCCTCTGGTTCCAGGTCCGATGTCTAGTCCAACCTGGGTAGCTAGATTCGATGTTTAGCCCAACCCGGATAGCCTGATCCGATGTCTAGTCCACTCTGGGTAGCAAGATCTGATGACTAGTTCTCTCTGGATTGCCTAATCCGATGTCTAGTCCTCTCTGGGTAGCGAGATCCGATGTCTAGTTCTCTCTGGATTGCCTAATCCGATGTCTAGTCCTCTCTGGGTAGCAAGATCCGATGTCTAGTTCTCTCTGGATTGCCTAATCCGATGTCTAGTCCTCTCTGGGTATCGAGATCCGGTGCCGAGTCCTCTCTGGGTAGCCAGATCCGATATCTAGTCCTCTCGAAAAACGACGAAAACAGGATGTTATGTGTGTACTCGCACACGTTAAAAAACCCTTGGCAGTTAAAGTCGAAAAGAGTTGGCCAAAAATGGTAGATGTCTGAGCTAAAACTGTTAAACAAACCTACCCATCCATATCAAAGGCGGATGTGTCGGGTCGAAAGAGTCAGATGTCGCGACTGTGTCGTAAGTTAGCGACACAACGCATTCACGCCCACTTAACGGATGAACGCAATGAAGAAGAATGGACCTCATGTTACACTGGAAAGCGGGTGGCCGAAACAGTAACATATTGGTCTCCAAGTCAGTAGACTTCAAGGCTCCAAGTCAGTAGACTTCAAGGCTCCAAGTCAGTAGACTTCAAGGCTCCAAGTCAGTAGACTTCAAGGCTCCAAGTCAGTAGACTTCAAGGCTCCAAGTCAGTAGACTTCAAGGCTCCAAGTCAGTAGACTTCAAGGCTCCAAGTCAGTAGACTTCAAGGCGCCAAGTCAGTAGACTTCAAGGCTCTAAGTCAGTAGACTTCAAGGCTCCAAGTCAGTAGACTTCAAGGCTCCAAGTCAGTAGACTTCAAGGCTCCAAGTCAGTAGACTTCAAGGCTCCAAGTCAGTAGACTTCAAGGCTCCAAGTCAGTAGACTTCAAGGCTCCAAGTCAGTAGACTTCAAGGCGCCAAGTCAGTAGACTTCAAGGCTCTAAGTCAGTAGACTTCAAGGCTCCAAGTCAGTAGACTTCAAGGCTCCAAGTCAGTAGATTTGAAGGCTCCAAGTCAGTAGACTTCAAGGCTCCAAGTCAGTAGACTTCAAGGCTCCAAGTCAGTAGACTTCAAGGCTCCAAGTCAGTAGACTTCAAGGCTCCAAGTCAGTAGACTTCAAGGCGCCAAGTCAGTAGACTTCAAGGCTCCAAGTCAGTAGACTTCAAGGCTCCAAGTCAGTAGATTTGAAGGCTCCAAGTCAGTAGACTTCAAGGCTCCAAGTCAGTAGACTTCAAGGCTCCAAGTCAGTAGACTTCAAGGCTCCAAGTCAGTAGACTTCAAGGCTCCAAGTCAGTAGACTTCAAGGCTCCAAGTCAGTAGACTTCAAGGCGCCAAGTCAGTAGACTTCAAGGCTCCAAGTCAGTAGACTTCAAGGCTCCAAGTCAGTAGACTTCAAGGCTCCAAGTCAGTAGATTTGAAGGCTCCAAGTCAGTAGACTTCAAGGCTCCAAGTCAGTAGACTTCAAGGCTCCAAGTCAGTAGACTTCAAGGCTCCAAGTCAGTAGACTTCAAGGCTCCAAGTCAGTAGACTTCAAGGCTCCAAGTCAGTAGACTTCAAGGCTCCAAGTCAGTAGAGCGCGGGTTCGAATCACGGTACAGTTACACGTTTTTCTTTCTATCGGAGGTCAATTGAAAACTCAGACCCAAACACCTTGTGATGACTGCACTGGAAAAGTAGTCTTTATTCCCCGGGTCTTATATGAAGTCCCGGCAGACCTCTGATATGGGAAAACGCTGTTAAGAAAGATAGTTTCATTGTCTTTAACATCATCATCACTATCATCCTCAAATACAGCGCCTGCAGACATATACGATTGTCTCTCCACAACTCTCGATCTCGACAGTTATTTATCATTTATATTGTTTCTATTTCTGCCAAGCTATTCTCTTAGGTTGTCTGGTATCTTTTCTCTTTTCTCTTTGCTTCCCTTAATCTCTTCGTCCCTCAATTTTCCCAGTTGTAAAAATATATTCCAGCTGTTCTCTTCTCATTACATGGCCAAACAATGATGATTGTTTCTTCCTAATATTGGAAATTTACTCTCTTTTCTTGCTTTAGCAATTTCACATTTCTACAACCTCCAATGATTCATATTTCAACTGCACCATTCTTTTTAGGCAATGCAATGAAAGTTGATGTTTTTAGATCGTTTGGTATGTATCCTGTATGGTATATGTCATTGCATATGTCTGTGATCACTTCGATGGCAAACTCTTCTAGAGCCAGTATCATCTCTATCTGTATATTGTCATGTCCAGCTGCCTTTCCCTTTTTCATTGTTTTTATAGCTTTTTCTACTTCAGATTTCAGGATTTTATAGTTGTATGTACATTTTATGTCTGGCTTTTTGTCCCTTTCGTCATGAAATAATTCTGTTATATATTCTTGCCAACTATCTATTATATCTTTGTTGTCAGTTAGCATTCTTCCCTCTTTGTTTGTAATACATCCGTTTCCTGAAGCTTTTTTGTCTTTATTCGTCATTCTCTTTATTTCTGTGTGCATCTCTCTTAAGTTTTGTTTACTTTCCAGTGATTATCTTATCTTTTTAAAAAATTGCAGTGGGAATTTTCATTTTGTCTGCTAGTTTTATTTCAGTTTAAAAAAAAAATATATTTATCTCAAAGAATCATCTATAATCTGTCTATTAAAAAATAAATTTATCTCAAAGAATCATCTACAATCTTTCCACTGCAACATAAATTTATCTCAAAGAATCTTCTACAATCTTTCCACTGCAACATAAATTTATCTGATAGAATTATCTATAATCTTTCCATTAAAACACTCACACATTGTACTCCGCGCACCAAAACACAACAGTTTTTGTTGTCACGCGGAAAATGAAGCCACGCCCAACACGTGTTGTTGTTTTAGTGAGATTGTACCTCGTGTTGCGTGAGCCAATGTTTCATCAGAATGTTTGTGTCCTGAAACAGACGCTGTGTGTTCACAAGTGTTTATGTAAAATGTATACATCCGTGTGTTAACAGGTTTAGGGTAATTTATGAAGGAAGTAAGGCACTGAAAATAACCGGAGAGGTTCAAGAAGGGAAGTCTGGGGCCAGGATCGAGTATTTTATGTGGACGATGTAAGAAATTATAAAGGTAGTCATATGGGAAAATAAATATAGATAGTATTGAGCAGCTAAACTTGTAGAGAGACGAAACTAACTTGAACGTTTCGGCAAAATCCCTCATTAGATACAAGACAACAAATACAAATTAAAAAAGACAGACACGAAATACGAATACTTATCTCAGCATGGCGGTGACAGTGGATGGACTCGTGTGGGGGTGGGAGTAAAATATTAATATAATGTGAAATACAATGCGGGGATATAAGTTTGAAACGTACCAATCTTAGCTGCTAGAGGTGAAGTGGCCAGTGGTTTGTTAAATGAAATTTATATTTTGTAATTAAATTATATTTTGAATACAAAAAATAATAAAAGAGAAACGATACCAGACAGCTTAAGAGAAAGGCTTGGCAGAAGGTCAACAACAGAAATGATAAATATATGTCGTGATCGAAAGTTGTGGAGAGACATGATCATCTTCGCCAGTAGGCCCGGTACTCAATGATGATGATGAATTTAATTTACTAAATACGGACGTTTATAGTCGAAATAAGTGAGAAGTAGAACTCATGAATCTTGACATCAAGCCCGCAATGCAATCACAGTGATATGGTAGCTTAACTATTATATAAAGGGAAATAGAAGGGCGGAACGAAAGATAGAAACGATGAAAATAAAGAAGGTATCATCATGTACCGTACCGGTTGGCGTTGGCGATCATGTCCTTCCACAATCTTCTATCCACAGTGCATCGTATGAGTTTTGTTGACTGTTTTCCATGCCATGACACCAAGCTATTCAGTATTTTCTCTCTTTGTCGTTCGCGATCTCTCTTTCCTTTTATTTTGTCAGTTGTAACCAAGTATTCCAACTTTCCTCTTCTCATGATGTGCCCAAAAAATGTAAAGATGTTATAACTGAGAAGAATGACGATTGAAGAGAAGGGAAGACCGTTATCAGTTTGTCGAATCAAAGCCGTCTATAGAAGTCATAAGGCCTGCGAGTTGAATTTAAATCCCTCCCTCCCCCAAGTTTGTGATTTTCTTTCATTTTCAATACATGCATGGCCGGTTGTAGGTAGAATGACATCAGCCAAATAAAGCTCCAGTATCGGAAGACGTCACAAACTGTGGGTGATTCCGGGACTCCCTTCTCAGCTCGCTGGCCTTTGTAAAACTATAGATGGCTGTGGTTGGAATAAGGAACAGACAGAGAAAGAAAGATGACTCAAGTATTGTAAGATATATCTATCTATCTATTGTCCTTTCGAGCCGAAGACGGCACATATGGCAGAACCACAATCTCAAAAGCAGAAACCTTGCATGCCAAAATGGCACATATTGCAGAGATCACTGCTTCTAAAGTCTATGGTTCTGTTTCCATAACAATACTTTTTACAATGACAGCTTGTCAAGCCATCGATCAACACCCTTAGTCGCCTCTTACGACATGCCTGGAAGGTCACAGTGTCACTATTCTTTACTTCCCTCATAATGAGGCCTCGGTAACACACGGTGGAAGATATATATATATATATATACGGCACATGATTAATAAAATGACGTTTCGTTATTGGTCGATGATGATGATGATGATCACGTGGTTGAAACGAGCGGACTCTTGGACGTTGCAGATGATGGCCCGGTCGCAATATTTATCTTGATTTCTCGGGTTCTGTTGGAGATAATGGAGGTTGTCCATTCTAGAGGCTGCAATACTAAGTCTTCTATATCAGCGGACGTCATTGTTGCAACAAACAAAAATACATCCCTTCAACACTCTGTTAAAGAAACTCATCATTATCATCATCATCATCATTAAGTACCGTGCCTGCTGGCATAGGTGATCATGTCTCTCCACAGCTTTCGATCTCGACAATTATTTATCATTTCTGTTGGTGACCTTCTGCCAAGCTATTCTCTTAAGCCATCTGTTATTTGTACTCTTTTCTACACTCTATCTCTTCGCCCCTCAATTTTCCAAGTTGTTACAATAAATTCAAGCTGTTCTCTTCTCATTACATGGCCAAAAAATGATAATGTTTTCTTCCTAATATTGGAAATTAGCTCTCTTTTTACTTCGGCCTCTTTTAGAACGTATTTATTACTCTTCTTAGCGGTCCATGGAATTCTCAACATTCTTCTGTGAAACCACATTTCTACAGCCTGCAGTAATTTTCTTGTCTGTTGTCCCCATGTCCATGATTCATATCCATATGTTAAGACTGGCTCTACATAACATTTAAGATCTCTTTTTCTTGTTTCTATTATCAAAAATGGATTGCATAGTACCTTCTTCATTTTTTGGAAAGCTGCCTTTACCTGAGCCATTTTGCATCTCACCTCTGTTGTACATTTACCATCTGAGGTTAACATTGTTCCCAAATTTTTAAACTCATTTTCCTGTTTTAATATTGTTCCACTTGTTTTAATGTGCATTGCGGTGATGTATTTTGCTTTGTTGCTGTCATTACTTCTGCCTTTTTGCTATTAAGGTGTTATTGCAAATAGGACAGTATTAAAAAAGGTCAATGAATTCAACTACCTAGAAACGATGTAAGCTGATTGTCGATGTGTAGCAGAAGTAAGCCTCAGAGTAATCTCAGATTGTAGATGTGTAACAGAAGTAAGCCGCAGGGTAACCTCAGATTGTCGATGTGTAACAGTAGTAAGCCTCAGAGTAATCTCAGATTGTCGATGTATAACAGATGTAAGCCTCAGATTAACCTCAGATTGTAGATGTGTAACAGAAGTAAGCCTCAGAGTAACTCAGATTGTAGATGTGTAACAGAAGTAAGCCGCAGAGTAATCTCAGATTGTAGATGTGTAACAGAAGTAAGCCTCAGAGTAACTCAGATTGTAGATGTGTAACAGAAGTAAGCCTCAGAGTAACCTTAGATTGTAGATGTGTAACAGAAGTAAGCCTCAGAAGTAAGCCTCAGAGCAACCTCAGATCGTAGATGTGTAACAGAAGTAAACCTCAGAGTAACCTCATATTGTAGATGTGTATCAGAAGTAAGCCTCAGAGTAACCTCAGATTGTAGATGTCTAACAGAAGTAAGCCTCAGAGTAACCTCAGATTGTAGATGTGTAACAGAAGTAAGCCTCAGAGTAATCTCAGATTGTCGATGTATAACAGAAGTAAGCTGCAGAGTAACCTCAGATTGTAGATGTGTAACAGAAGTAAGCCTCAGAGTAACCTCAGATTGTAGATGTGTAACAGAAGTAAGCCTCAGAGTAACCCCAGATTGTAGATGTGTAACAGAAGTAAGCTGCAGAGTAACCTCAGATTGTCGATGTGTAGCAGAAGTAAGCTGCAGAGTAACCTCAGATTGTAGATGTGTAACAGAAGTAAGCTGCAGAGTAATCTCAGATTGTAGATGTGTAACAGAAGTAAGCTGCAGAGTAATCTCAGATTGTAGATGTGTAACAGAAGTAAGCCTCAGATCAACTCAGAGTGTAGATGTGTAGCAGAAGTAAGCCTCAGAGTAACCCCAGATTATAGATGTGTAACAGAAGTAAGCTGCAGAGTAACCTCAGATTGTCGATATATTACAGAAGTAAGCTACAGAGTAACCTCAGATTGTCGATGTGGAACAGAAGTAAGCTGAAGAATAAATAGTTCAGGCAAAAACTCAAATACAGTGCGTCCTGCACATTGCTCATGTACAGTGCCTCCTGCACAGTGCCTTCTGCACAGTGCCTCATACACAGTGCTCATGTACAGTGCCTCCTGCACAGTGCCTTCTGCACAGTGCCTCATACACAGTGCTCATGTACAGTGCTTGTATACAGTTCTTCCTCTACTGATGTGGGGTCAGATATATCACATGTCCACTCCTTGCAGATCTTACTCTGCCTATTTTGTTGTTCCACCTATTTGTCAATGTTCAACATATAAAACACCGGGGGACTGGTTGGTCTCGAGGCAAAACACCGGCCTCGAGACAGAGATGTTGTGGGTTCAAATCCCGCATTTTTATTTATGATTTCTCTCTGCGCCAACCACCCCTTGTCTCAGCAGCGAGGCCCGGCTTGAAACGTCAATTACTCATGGATGGAAAAAAATATGACCACCTCCGAAGTCGGAGTTATCTGCCTGTGCGACGAGGGACCCCTGTGCACACGAGAGAAAAATGGATTAACACGCAAAATACAGTTCTATATATAGACTTATATATAGTTCTATATACGCATAATACAGTCTCTAGGGACTTCGTCAGAGGTGAAAGCTGGTGAACGGAAAAAAAAATATATATGTATATATATAACACCCTTAACTGGCAGCTGTGTTTCGTGAGTAAACAATTGCCTCTTGATAAAACTTAGGACTCGTTTTAGCCCTACTCTTTTCCTAGTTGCTTCATTGTTGTGTTGTCTTTTATTGCTAAATTAAATATTCTCCAAAGACATATGTGGACGTTGATGCTCTTCAGCAAGTGGCAGTGCGACCGGTTAAAAAAAAACAAAAAAAAAAACTAACGGATGAAGCTAAAGATAGTAGCCTTGAGGTTGCCCGTCCCATGTATGAGATCTCTAGTAATGTAAACCTCATTATTTAGTAATTGCTCTTACTTCAACCTACCAGTCTTTAAAAATAATTGATAAAGTAACACAAAATGTAAAAACCACCGTGACGCCAAGTGGTTTATAGGGAATATGGTGTTAGTGAGCATACATTTTACAGACATTCAGCACATGATTTTTAGGGTAATGTGGTCGGTATTACGCCCGTGCCGCTTTACTTTCCAATTTAAAAAATCCGGTACCCATTTAAGGCTGGGTGAACCCGGAAGCTATCGATTAGGATCGAAACCGACCTCTTGTCCTTTGTAGTCCCGTTCACTAACCACTGAGCTATCGCGGCTCGCTAATTGACAACGTGACTGTGCTATATGGAGCTTTGTCAAAGACTGCTTTTTCCCCTCTTTCTACATATATGGGATTGACAATCTTTGTCAATTTGAGTTCCATTCCTCATGTCACGTTTACAATCATTTTTGTTTCATAAAATGAGGGTTCCTCTTTTTGAGTATATTTTTGCCGGATGTTGTACTATTCATTACATATTTCGATTGCAGCTCTATGTTGATGATACCCATGATACTGACCATACATTTAAGATATAACCTTATAAGTTGCTCATACACATCATAATTGCCACACTGGTTTCAGACGGTCTCCATTTACCTACTTTGCCTGCACGATTTCTAGTTGATGAAGTTAGGTTTCCTCCAGCCCTTCCTCGGCGTATGGGAAATATGGTGTCAGTGACTATATATTTCCATGACCACGGCACATTTTGGGGTTATTTCGGTATCACTCCAGGTCACCTTTACTTCCCAGAAAAATCTCCGGTACCTATTTTTAGAGGTTGGGTGAATCGTGTAGCCTTGTCGATCCGAAAAAAAAAGATCCACCGCTTCTGTACACGGAGTGTAGACCCTTCTGAAGTTAGTAATGATGTTAGTTATGAAGTTGGTTCTAAAATTAGTTATGAAATTAATTATGAAGTTAGTTACAAAGTTAGTTACGAGGTTAAATATAAAATTAGTTACGAAGTTAGTTAAGAAAGTTAGTTATGATGTTAGTTATGAGGTTAGTTGTGAAGTTAGTTATGAAGTTAGTTATGAAGTTAGGTATGAGGTCAGTTCTGAAGTTAGTTATGAAGTTAGTTATGAAGTTAGTTATGAAATTAGGTATGAGGTCAGTTGTGAAGTTAGTTATGAAGTTAGTTTTGAAGTTAGGTATGAGGTCAGTTGTGAAGTTAGTTATGAAGTTAGTTATAAAGTTAGTTATGAAGTTAGGAATGAGGTCAGTTGTGAAATTAGTTATGAAGTTAGTTATGAAGTTAGGTATGAGGTCAGTTGTGAAGTTAGGTATGAGGTCAGTTGTGAAGTTAGTTATGAAGTTAGTTATGAAGTTAGTTATGAATTTAGTTATGAAGTTAGGTATGAGGTCAGTTGTGAAGTTAGTTATGAAGTTAGTTATGAAGTTAGGTATGAGGTCAGTTGTGAAGTTAGGTATGAGGTCAGTTGTGAAGTTAGTTATGAAGTTAGTTATGAAGTTAGTTATGAAGTTAGTTATGAATATAGTTATGAAGTTAGGTATGAGGTCAGTTGTGAAGTTAGTTATGAAGTTAGTTATGAAGTTAGTTATGAAGTTAGTTATGAAGTTAGTTATGAAGTTAGTTGTGAAGTTAATTATGAAGTTAGTTATGAAGTTAGTTGTGAAGTTAGTTACATAATTAGTTATGAAGTTATTTGTGAAGTTAGTCGTGAAGTTAGTTACGAAGGTAATTATGAAGTTAGTTATGAAGTTATTGCCTTGCCAAAGTCGCATTTACCCATATTTAGAACTTATCCTGAAAGTACAGTGAAGGAATAAACAAGTTCACAATGGAAATTGAGCTGCAGGATCCCAAAAGATTGCCAGGTCACACGTCACCACCACCTTAGCATTCTCTCCCAGAATTCTCTGTCCTCCGTTTCCTTAGAGCTGTCGAGTCTCATCCCCTACCCCTCAGATCTCCCCCCCCACCCCACCCCGACAAGGTAATGAATTAAAAATTACAGGTAGGTAGTCGTGTCGTGTCAATCTGACCTGAAAACACTGTATAAACTAGGCAGCCTAGCCTCAGAATGGAACAACCATTTCCCGTTCTAGTTATCGGCCAAAACATTTAACAAAAAGCAGAAGTTGATATTAAAGTAAGACTAATAGTTATTACTTTTGATATAAATGTATCAATTATTTCACTGTTTGAATATCTTTTATGAGCATTTTCAGTTTTCATAATAAGCAATGACAATTGAAAAAAAAGAGAGAAAAAAGTGGTATGGTAACAGCTTTACGTAGGTGCGAAACAAAACAAAAAAAAAAAGTCGAGCGACGTTTCCACCAAGTAGGCCTTTAACTGGGACAAAATAAAAAAAATACAACGCAACAATATATAAGGATCTACACACAAATCTAAGTACATGGCGATAATATGCTAGACTCTCATGAATGGGGGAAAAAAAGTCAATTCCTTGCTGAGAAGGGAAGTGAATTTTTCATCTTCGCAGTGAAGTGACTTTTTCTTCTTCACAGTGATGCGACTTTTTCTTCTTCGCAGTGAAGTGACTTTTTCTTCTTCACAGTGATGCGACTTTTTCTTCTTCGCAGTGAAGTGACTTTTTCTTCTTCACAGTGAAGTGACTTTTTCTTCTTCACAGTGAAGTGACTTTTTCTTCTTCACAGTGAAGTGACTTTTTCTTCTTCACAGTGAAGTGACTTTTTCATCTTCACAGTGAAGTGACTTTTTCTTCTTCACAGTGAAGTGACTTTTTCTTCTTCACAGTTAAGTGACTTTTTCTTCTTCACAGTGAAGTGACTTTTTCTTCTTCACAGTTAAGTGACTTTTTCTTCTTCACAGTTAAGTGACTTTTTCTTCTTCACAGTGAAGTGACTTTTTCTTCTTCACAGTGAAGTGACTTTTTCTTCTTCACATTGATGTGACTTTTTCTTCTTCACAGTTAAGTGACTTTTTCTTCTTCACATTGATGCGACTTTTTCTTCTTCACAGTGAAGTGACTTTTTCTTCTTCACATTGATGCGACTTTTTCTTCTTCGCAGTGAAGTGACTTTTTCTTCTTCACAGTAAAGTGACTTTTTCTTCTTCATAGTAAAGTGACTTTTTCTTCTTTGCAGTAAAGTGACTTTTTCTTCTTCACAGTAAAGTGACTTTTTCTTCTTCGCAGTGAAGTGACTTTTTCTTCTTTGCAGTGAAGTGACTTTTTCTGCTTCGCAGTGAAGTGACTTTTTCTTCTTCACAATAAAGTAACTTTTTCTTCTTCGCAGTGAAGTGACTTTTTCTTCTTAGCAATAAAGTAACTTTTTCTTCTTCGCAGTGAAGTGACTTTTTCTTCTTAGCAATAAAGTAACTTTTTCTTCTTCGCAGTGAAGTGACTTTTTCTTCTTAGCAATAAAGTAACTTTTTCTTCTTCGCAGTGAAGTGACTTTTTCTTCTTAGCAATAAAGTAACTTTTTCTTCTTCGCAGTGAAGTGACTTTTTCTTCTTAGCAATAAAGTAACTTTTTCTTCTTCGCAGTGAAGTGACTTTTTCTTCTTCACAATAAAGTAACTTTTTCTTCTTCGCAGTGAAGTGACTTTTTTTCGTTCAACCTTTGTTTTGTTTCTCACCTACATAAATCTGTAACCATACCACTTTTTTCTCTTTTTTTTTGTTTAAATTGTCATTATTACCATCAGCTTTACAGCAGCTTCACGTCTCTATGCACCTTGATGTTTTCACCTCTTTCTTAATCAACAGTTAGAATGCAAAGAAAATATATCGAATTCTGTCACACACTCTGTGAAGTAAAGTATAAATGAAACTAGTGTCGATTTGTGTGTGCCATTGGCTCATCATAGAGTAAAATAGTCAGCATTCCTCTTCTTCTTCTTCTTCTTCTACCTTTCAGCTTCCTGTGGATCATAGGTCTTCAACAAACACTTTCCTAGCCTTTCTTTGACTTGTCCATGTTTGTGAAGTTTTTTCGACATATATTTTTACAGTACAGGATAGCCAGTCCCATGCCCAACCCTCCTTAGTCGCCTCTTACAACATGCATGGCAGGGAACAGTGCCACTATTCTTTACTCCACATTCGGGCCCCGGCAGCGCACGAGCGATAGTCAGCATTTCGTCAGTGCCATCTGTCTTTCCCAGAACAAAAAAAAAAACAACAATCAATTACCAATTTAAGGAGGGGTGAACCTAGAAGCCACCAACAGGATCGAATCAAAGACTTTAGCTTCATTAAGCATGTTCCCTACCCACTGTTCAACCGTAACCTACTAGCAATCTGGGTTGGAGGCCTCGGTAGACTCGTTGGTAAAACCACCCGAAATGGCCACCGACATTCGGACAACCCGTGTTCGATTTCCACTGGAAGCAGTGTGAATTGTACTCATGGTTGAAAAAAAATACCCCTGCGGTCGACCCAGCCGCTGACAGAAAATTTTACCAAGATAGTACTCTGGGAAGGATGCCTCGCATCGTGAGTTTCGATGCTTGAAGCGACACTATCCAGAAGTCTCCGAACACTTTTGAATAGGCGGCCGAGCACATATGGGTGAAAACTGGCGTGCTAAGACGCTGATTTAAGTCGCGTACTTTACCTTTACTAGCAACCACGATTGACTCCTAGTGCCGCTATTTTAATTACGTTAATTAACATCATGGATACACCTCTATAATTGTTTCTATCTGAACACGGCTAATTAACATCGCGGGTGGTAACCTTCATTTAGTTCTACTATGTTATCTCCCCACGTTAACACAAATACAGTCAACTATAGCTGCCCTTGCAAAGGTAGAGCATAGCCATCTATGCTGTGGATAAAGCCTATTTGGAAAGATAAGAATAGGACGTTTGGCTTTACAATTAGGCTGATCTGCAACCTTTTTATAAGCTTGCGAAAGATGGACCATTACAGCAGAGCTACGGAAGAAAATGTAAGCTGTCGAGATTAAACGTTGTCGTAAGGTTTTGGGCATGTCTTAATTAGGCCATATCACACATTTAAATAAAAAAGTTAACACAAGAATGCAACAAGCAATCGAAGTACATAATGATCTTTCGATTCTTTTGAAATTAGCTTGAAAAAATTCAATATGAAATGCTTTGGCCACGTATCTCGATCGTCTGGCCTAGCAAAGACCATCCTATAGTGAAATGTAAGAGAGGGAGACGGAAATGTAAAAGAGTGAGACGGAGATGTAAAAGAGAGAGACGGAGATGTAAGAGAGTGAGACGGAAATGTAAGACAGGGAGACGGAGTTCTAAGAGAGGGAGACGGAAATGTAAGAGAGTGAGACGGAGATGTAAAAGAGAGAGACGGAGATGTAAGAGAGTGAGACGGAAATGTAAGACAGGGAGACGGAGTTCTAAGAGAGGGATACGGAAATGTAAGAGAGTGAGACGGAGATGTAAGACAGGGAGACGGAGTTCTAAGAGAGGGAGACGGAAATGTAAGAGAGTGAGACGGAGATGTAGGAGAGGGATACGGTGATGTAAAAGAGGGAGACGGTGATGTAAGAGAGTGAGACGGAGATATAAGAGAGGGAGACGGAGATGTAAGAGAGTGAGACGGAGATGTAAAAGAGAGAGACGGAGATGTAAGAGAGTGACACGGAAATGTAAGACAGGGAGACGGAGTTCTAAGAGAGGGAGACGGAAATGTAAGAGAGTGAGACGGAGATGTAGGAGAGGGAGACGGTGATGTAAGAGAGGGAGACGGTGATGTAAGAGAGAGACGGAGATATAAGAGAGGGAGACGGAGATGTAAGAGAGTGAGACGGAGATGTAAAAGACAGAGACGGAGATGTAAGAGAGGGAGACGGAAATGTAAGAGAGTGAGACGGAGATGTAAAAGACAAGAGACGGAGATGTAAGAGAGGGAGACGGAAATGTAAGAGAGTGAGATTGAGATATAAGAGAGGGAGACGGAGATGTAAGACAGGGAGACGGATTTCTAAGAGAGTGAGACGGAGATGTAAGAGTGTGAGGCGGAGATGTAAGAGAGGGAGACGGAGATGTAAGAGAGGGAGGCAAAGATGTGAAAGAGAGAGAGACGGAGATGTAAGAGATGGAGACGGAGTTCTAAGAGAGGGAGACGGAAATGTAAGAGAGTGAGACGGAGATGTAGGAGAGGGAGACGATGATGTAAGAGAGGGAGACAGAGATGTAAAAGAGAGAGACGGAGATGTAAGAGAGGAAGACGGAGATGTAAGAGAGTGAGACGGAGATGTAAAAGAGAGTGAGACGGAGATGTAAAGAGAGAGAGACGGAGATGTAAGAGAGTGAGACGGAGATGTAAGAGAGGGAGACGGAGTTCTAAAAGAGGGAGACGGAGATGTAAGAGAAGGAGACGGTGATGTAAGTCAGGGAGATAGAAATGTTAGAGAGGGAGACGGAGATGTAAAAGAGAGATACGGAGATGCAAGAGAGAGAGACGGATATGTAAGAGAGAGAGAGAGAGAGAGAGAGACGGAGGACTATGAAAGAGAGACGGAAATCTAGGAGAGTGAGACGGAGATGTAGACAGGTTGTAGACAGGATGTAGACTTGGGAAGAAAACATTAAAGAATTGACAGTTTTTGATTCTCATAAAGTCTCAAAGAATAATTGATTGTTGAGATCAATAAATACGGTTAAAGAAGCATGCCAGTGGTGCCCCATTGACCCACTCTCAGGCTTGAAGGATGAAGAAGGAAGGATGCTGCCACAAAGGTTCTGCTTCCGCCTTATCTTTCTGAAAACCCACAACCATCGGAAATCAAACTTTTTGCAATCTTCAGAAAGGCACTAGCATATATCGAGAAGACAACTGTGTGCGTCTATAACTATAATAAATAAAGAAACAGCAAAAACACTAATATCCAGATGGGACTAGACTACACACCCACAGAACTCAAAGTTTATAAATGGCCAGCCATCTGTGATTCTTGATATCACAACTATCCAAGAGTTCCTGGACTGAAACGGATTTCATTCTATTTAAATATTATCCTACTTACATGTAAGACTACACCCACGCCTGTATACTGAGTGATTCGATGAGCATGATAAAGAAAGTGGAGACTGGTTCTGTACGTATGCAATAGGTAGAGTCATTGCAGAAGTCAAAAATAGGTAAGGTCACCTTTGTCTACGTCCAAGGACAATACGGGTGTACGGGGAAATGAAAGAGCGGACAGGTTCGCTAGCTGCGCTATTGTTGAGGACGGTAAACCAATGGATGTAAGAAGACTAATCAACCAACACAGAACTGGAGTCGTCAGTCGCTGGACACAGTGAGACTTGTTGAGGAGGGGATCTGAGCACCTATGGACATGTTCGGAGTGCAATAATGATTACCCGCAAATAACTCAATAACAACATGTAAGTAAAGTAAAGAGCCTCGTCGCGCCAAGTGGCGTAAAGGGAATATGGTGTTAGTGAACATAGTTTGTACAGACCTTCAGCCATGATTTTTGGGGTAATGTGGTCGGCATTACACCCGTGCCACTTTACTTTCCCCAGAAAAAATCCGGTACCCATTTAAGACTGGGTGAACCTGGAAGCTGTCGATCAGGATCGAACCCAACCTTTAGTCTTTAATAGTCCAGTTCACTAACCACTGAGCTATCGCGGCTCCCCTACCTGCGTGTGTAGTCCTGAAAATAGACCAACTAATCTTGGCAAGTTATTAAAGATCAAAGATAGTTTAGCAAACCTGATACTCAACGCTTTCGTGTTGAAGTTGGGTGTGATGTGTTAACAGGCGAAGTATCTCAGCGTTTTCTATAAACAACGACACAACGCAAATACGTCATTAGCGCCCTTGAAAGGGCGTGCAATGTGAAGCGCTAGCGACAGGCGAAAACTGAGATAGATTCCAATCACGAACATGCATATTTGTATTGAATGCACATTGGATTCTGACAGAGGTGAATGAGGTCCTTGGGACCGCCGAGGGTGCAATTTGTTGATTCATCCAACTATTTATTTACCAACACATCCCAACCGACGGCCTCCGGTTCACCCAGCCTTTAATGGATACCGGATTTTTTTCTGGGAAAGTAAAGCGGCATGGGTGTAATACCGACCACATTACCCCAAAAATCATGTGCCGAAGGTCTGTAAAAATTATGGTCACTAACAACAATATTCCCTATACGCCACTGGGCGTGACGGGGGGTGGGGGTCTTTACTTTTTTACATCATGTCTTCAAAGTATTGCATCTCTTTGTTTAAACATAGAACCAAACTAACCATATTTAGAACATATCACACACACACACATATACACACACACAAAACTAACCATATTTAGATCATCATACACGCACACACACACAAAACAAAACTAACTATATTTAAATTATTACACACACATATAAAACCAAACTAACCATATTTCGATCATTGCACACACACATACAAAACTAAAACTAACCATATTTAGATCATTACACATATACAACACCAAACTAACCATATTTAGATCATTACACACACACATAAAACCAAACTAACCATATTTAGATCATTACACACACACAACACCAAACTAACCATGTTTAGATCATCACACACACACACAAAACAAAACTAACTATATTTAAATTATTACACACACATATATAAAACCAAACTAACCATATTTCGATCATTGCACACACACATACAAAACTAAAACTAACCATATTTAGATCATTACACACACACAACACCAAACTAACCATGTTTAGATCATTACACACACAACACCTAACTAACCATAGTTAGATCATTACACACACATACACACAAACAAAATCAAAACTAACCATAGTTAGATCATTACACACACATACACACAAACAAAATCAAAACTAACCATAGTTAGATCATTACACACAAAAATAATATGAAATATGGAAAATTGGAGGACCGACAAGAACAGGTTAATGGACATAAACAACATCATAGTCAGCCAAGTGACCTAAACGCCACTCGACACTGAAAGATAAAAAACGGAAGGAAATAAGAAGGAAAATACAATAACAAAATATAATGTAATTACCATTAACAAGCCCCCTGCCTGTTGGTGTCGCTCACAATGTATCTCATCTTCTAAACTTTCTCTTACCTATTTCACTATTTTTCCTCTTTATTTCTTCTTACCTAAGTTTACTAACTTGTTTAAATATATTCCAACTGTTCCTTTTTTCATTACGTAGAATTGATTGAAAGTAAAAGAAAACAAACGATGAAGTCTTAGAGCAACTAAAAATGAAAAGAGAACTATCCAACACAATTCAAAACAAGACAAATGCAATTTTTGGGTCATGTTAAAAGACACAACAGCCTACTAAAAGTAATCCTGGAGGGAAAAATACAAGGTAAAAGAGGCAGAGGCAGACCAAGACTAACATGGACGAGTAACATCAAAAGATGGACAAACCAGCCTATGACAACCTGCACCATCAAGGCAAGAGACAGAGCAGAATGGTGCTTCATGGTAACCAACCTTCGTTGCGGCGATGTCCCTCGATGATGATGATGTTGATGATGATGTTGAAGATGATGTTGATGATGTTCCTTTTCTGTTATATAACCCAAAGATTACGAGTACTTCTCCTTTTGTTAACCCAAACAAACATTCCTTTTGATTTATCCTCTTTACTCATTTTAACTTGTGCCATTCTCGCCGTTTTCTTGTAGACCACACAATAATTTAATGATACTAATAATATGGTCAGCTTAAAGTTACAGAAAACAGGTTATAATAATATCATTTATAAAAATCAAAAGGACTCTTCGCTGCACTGGGGGGACTAGAATATGTAAATCTATAGAAATTTGGTTAAATACAATAAAACAAAAATGTTAAAATCCAATATTAAGTTACTTCGATTATATATATTTTAAAAAAGTAAAGTAAAGTACCCACGTCACGCCAAGTGGCGTATAGGGAAATATGGTGTTAGTGACCCTATATTTTACAGACCTTCAGCACATGATTTTTGGGGTAATGTGGTCGGTATTACGCCCGTGCTGCTTTACTTTCCCAGAAAAAAAAAGGTACCCATTTTAAGGCTGGGTGAACCCGGAAGCCGTCGGTTGGGATCGAACCCTACCCCTTGTCCTTTGTAGTCCAGTTCACTAACCACTGAGCTATCGCGGCTCCCACTTCGATTATATGGCTGAGAAATATGAACAACAACAAAAATTACAATCATTGAGATACTGACCTTCATTAATGGATGCTTAGGCAAAATAAAAAGATGGAAATAGCAGGACAAAATCACTAACATAGAATTTTAGAAAAGTACCAGTCAAATACCAGTGGATAAAGAGATACAACGAAGGCGATGGCGATGGATAGGACACGCACTGCAGAGTCCAACTCAGAGTATAACACCACAGGTCATTTTTTGAATCGCAACGGAAAAAATGTATAAATATAGCGTGCATGTGTTTGTGAGTGAGTGTACATATGTCTATCTATCTATTGACCTATCGAGCCGTAGCCGGCCCATAGAGCGTAGACCAAGATACTCCTCTTATCTAATTTTTTTTGGTTCTAGCAGTTTTCATTTCTTTTAAAGATATTTTATCAAATCTCGCCATTTGTCTCTGTTATGTGTCGGCAGCACTATCTCACTGAGGGAGTCGATTCCTGCTGCTCTTGCCTCTCTCATCAATGTTCTTCTCAGTGTCTCTCTGGGTCTTCCTCTTTTTCTCTTACCTGTTGTCTCCCACATGAGAGCTTGCTTTGCTATTCGGTTATTATCTCTTCTCATCACATGTCCAACGTATGACCATCGTCTTTTCTTTATTACTGAAGATATTAGTGTTTGATTAGCGATTTCTCTAATTTCCTCGTTTGTTTTGAATTCGTTCCACGCTGTACCAAGTATTTTCCTTAGACATTTATTTTCGAATGCGTTCAACTTTGTTTCTATATCTCTTGTTGTTTTCCAGCTTTCACACGCATACGTAAGGGTTAATAGTACATTTGATTTGAATAGTCTAATCGTACATGTGTAAAAGCAGGTTAAAAAAAAAGGACGTGTTTGGTGTCACGTTGTCACGGTGCTTGTACGGAATGACAAGTGGGAAACTAACAATGTCATGTCATTAACGTGAAAGGTAAACTAATTAAACAAACAAGGAAAAAAAGTATCACTTTTACATTGAGTCAACAAGTCTATGGAAAGTCATACTGGACAAAGCCCTACCCACATCGCAGAATAAAAAATACATTTTTCAACCGAGAAATAAGGCTAACAAATGAACGTATGTGAGCGAAACATAAACACATTTCTTACAGGCATATAAAAGGCACCCTCCTCCCACCCACCCACGGCCTTGCAAGACGTGAGGTGAATATGGCGTTTGTCCATTTTTCTGTTACCACGTCACATTTGTGGGTGATGTCCTGAATGCAAATAATAGTAGTAACAACAGGATACTCTTTAATACAGAGACTCGCAGCAGGAGTCAATCTGATCATCAGAAGTGGTCCCGTCGAACAAATGTTTCAGTTCTTTAGCCTCTTGCCGCTACAGGAAGGTGACCCCACCTGTGTCATGACGCCCAGGATAGGTGACCCCACATGTGTCCTGACGCCCAGGATAGGTGACCCCACCTGTATCATGACGCCCAGGATAGGTGACCCCACCTGTATCATGACGCCCAGGATAGGTGACCCCACATGTGTCCTGACGCCCAGGATAGGTGACCCCACCTTTATCATGACGCCCAGGATAGGTGACCCCACCTGTATCATGACGCCCAGGATAGGTGACCCCACATGTGTCCTGACGCCCAGGATAGGTGACCCCACATGTGTCCTGACGCCCAGGATAGGTGACCCCACCTATATCATGACGCCCAGGCGTCGAACGGAGTGCCTGCTGCATCGAACTCGAATACTTACAATATATTCGGCATATAATAACTAAACTTATCGTGCGCTACCTTTCTCATCAAATCTATTGTTAGAAGTATGAAAGAACTAAACAAAAATGTGGCAACACCGATCTATCACTATCTTGTAAGCACACACACAATGTTCCATTCATAGCTTATAACGGATAGGGAATGCGGTGATAGATCTCATATTTATCAACGACCAACTACATACTTTATTTGTGACCTCACTATTTCGTCAGGACACCATCATTATCATCAAGTAGCATGCCTGCTGACGCAGTGACGAGGTGATCATCTCTCTCCACAATTTTCAATATCGACAGTTATTTATTATTTCTGCTGTTGACCTTCCGCCAAAGCCATTCTCTTAAGCTGTCTGGTATCTTTTCTCTTTGCTTCATTCTATCTCGTGTCTCTCAATTTTCCCAGTTGTTACAATACATTCCAGCTGTTCCCTTCTCATAACATGGCCAAAAGATGATGATTGTTTTTTTCATAATATTGGAAATTAGCTCTCTCTTGGCTTTGGCCTCTTTCAGAATGATTTCATTACTCTTCTTCCATTTACGTTACCACACATGAAGTAATGGAAACACCCATTACACAAAGAGAGCTAGAGCTGGCAATATCCAAATTAAAAATGAAAAAGTCACCAGGCAATGATGGAGTGTCCGATGAAATGATTAAGAACTTGGGAACTGCAGCTAAAGCAAAACTACTGCAGATCTACAACATTTACTGGATCACAGGTAGAGTGCCACAGGCATGGAGAGAAGCAATTATGATACCATTACTAAAGCCAGGAAAAGATGGTTCAATGACATCCAGCTATAGACCAATCAGCCTTACAAGCTGTTTGTGTAAAACAATGGAACGTATAATCAATCTCAGACTGCAGTGGTACCTGGAAAGTGAAAATCTCCTTGTCCCACAACAAGCAGGCTTTAGACAGTGTTACTCTACCGAAGATCAAGCAACCTATCTTTCTCAGGAAATTGAAGATGCGTTTCAAGAAAAGAAACTGGTACTAGCAGCATGGATAGACCTAAAGAAAGCATTTGATAAGGTATGGAAGGAAGGGTTTTTGAAGAAACTGAGAAATTATGGAGTAAATGGCAGGATGTACAAATGGGTCAAAGCATACCTGCATAACAGGAGAGCCAGAGTGCAACTGGATGGTCTTAAGAGTAAGAAGGTCTTATTGCGCCAGGGCGTTCCACAAGGAGGGGTACTATCTCCAACACTTTTTCTGATCTACATCAATGACCTAGTTACTGAACTACCACATGACATCAAAGTGGCAATGTATGCAGATGACTTGGTAATGTGGTGCACAGAGGAGTATGCAACAGTGGCCTCCAAATTGCTACAAAGAGCTATGAATGCACTGAATTCATGGACAAATAGATGGTGTATCAGCATCAATACAGACAAATACAGTACTACACTTTTCACACTCTCCCCAAAACAAAAAGCAGGAGCCATCTACATAAACAATGAGCCTGTGAAAGAAGACATACAAGCTACATATCTCGGAGTTACATTTGATAACAAACTATCTTGGAAACAGCAGATAAATAAGGCAACCCAAAAAGCAAGGAGGAAATTGGATATTCTAAGAAAGTTGTGTGGAACCACATGGGGTGCGAGTGGGAAAATACTCAGTAAAGTTTACCAACAGAGTATACGCCCACATTTAGAATATGGATCCTCCGCATGGTGCTCAGCATCAAACACCACATTGCAAGAACTGGATAAAGTACAAAACCAGGCACTTAGGGTCATCACAGGAGCAATGAAATCAACACCAATATTGGAGATGGAGAAATTGTGGAGGATACCAGCACTGAGAGAACGGAGAGACACAAAGGTGCTGATACAGGCAGAAAAATTCGTATGCATGCCGAGACATCCAATGAAGGACAGATTCCAAAATCTTGCACTGGGACGACTTAAGAGAAGCAGCTTTATCCACCAAGCCAAGCGTATTAGTAGACAAACACCAGACATGCCAAGAGTTGTTAAACCCCTTCTGCCCATACCAGAACAGACTCCCTGGACAGATGAATCAGGATTATCAGTTCAAATACGGACAGAAGTGAAAGGAATAGTTGACAAAGAGGAACAAAATAGTCTACAGCGAAAAACAATAACTCTCAGTTTCCTGGATGAAGAATACCCACAAGACCTGTGGATCCGTGTGTACACAGATGGATCAGCACAGAATGCAGTAAAGAATGGGGGAGCAGGTGCATATATAGAGTACCCAAATAACACTAGGGATATGAATAAAATAGCAACAGGGAAATATTGTCACAATTATGATGCAGAAATACAAGCAATAAAGTTGGCAATAGAAAAACTGCTGAACAGTAATCTTAGCCCACAGCCTGTAGTGTTTTTGACAGATGCAAGATCAGTACTCCAGGCACTACAATCCAGAAAATTACCACATCTGCAGACCTTATTGACTGAACTCTGCAAGCACCACAGGGTTGCCCTGCAGTGGATCCCGTCTCACTGTGGAATACCAGGAAATGAGAAAGCAGATCAGTTGGCAAAGGAAGGTTCAACAGGCACACAACTAGATACACCAGTTACACACCATCATAAGAAACAGATAATCAAATCAATCAGAGGATCACAAGCCCCAAATCAGGATGCCTTTCATAATATGAATAGATATGAACAAGTTATCATTATACGCCTAAGAACAGGACACAATCGACTCCATAGTCACATGTATACAAAATTCAAGATCGGCACATCAACTACTTGTACATGTGGACAGGCACCCCAGACTGCTGAACACATACTTCAAGACTGCACTGAATATAGTAGACTGAGGAAAATCCATTGGCCCATAGATACAACACTACAGACAAAACTATATGGGCCACTGCAAGAATTACAAAAGACAGTAAAATTTATACAGGAAACGACATTGCAGATATAGACAATACTTCAGGCGAACGAAAGATAGATAGATTACTCTTCTTAGGTGTCCATGGTATTCTCAACTTTCTTCTGTAAAACCACATTTCTACAGCCTCCAGTGATTTTTTGTGTCTTTTGTCCCTTTGTCCATGATTCACATCCATGTGTTAAGATTGGCTCCTCACAACATTGAAAAACTCTTTTTTATTGTCAAAAAGGGATTGCACAGTATCTTCTGCATTTTTTGAAAAGCTGCTTTCAGTACATCCTACATTCTCATAAAAAATCATATACCCATTTACGACTGGGCGAACCTACGAGCCGTGATTTACATCGAACTGGGTCAATTGTCCCTAGTAGTCAAATTCACTTATCGCTGAATATTGCAAAGAAAGCATTTTTTAAAAATGAGGCTATTCAAATCTGTGAGGAAAAAACATGGATTGGTTTGAAAAAAAAGCATGGTTTGCTTTGAAAAAAAACATGGATTGGTTTGAAAGAAAGCATGGTTTGGATTGAAAAAAAAAACATGGACTGGTTTGAAAAGAAAACAAAGAAAGGTTTTGCATGGAGACCAAAATGTCATGACTTTCTTTCTTTCCTCATTTGTAAAAATGTCACCAAACTTTGTAGGATTGCGCGTTGCACCCCAACACTGGTTCTTTACTACCAACTTTACCGCAGCACTGCAATTACTTGCTTGTACGCAAACAAATATAATAATATACCTGCTTAAATTACCTGCTAATATAAAAACAGGTAAATGAATTTAAATATTTGGGAATTTTGTTAACCTCAGATGGTAGATGTACAAACAAGGTGAAATGCAGAATGGCTCAGGCAGAAGCAGCTTTCCAAAAAAATTAGGAAGATACTATGCAATCCATTTTTGACAATCGAAACAAGAAAAAAAGTTATTAAATGTTATGTAGAGTCAGTCTTAGCATATGGATGTGAATCATGGACAATAGGACAACAAACAAGAAAATCACTGGAGTCTGTAGAAATGTGGTTTTACAGAAGAATATTGAGAATACCATGGACAGCTAAGAAGAGTAATGAAAATGTTCTGAAAGAGATCAAAGCAAAAAGAGAGCTAATTTCCAATATTAGGAAGAAACAATAATCATTTTTTGGCCATGTAATGAGAAGAAATCAACTGGAATATATTGTAACAACTGGAAAAATTGAGGGACGAAGAGATAGAGGGAAGCAAAGAGTAAATATACCAGATAGCTTAAGAGAATGGCTTGGCAGAAGGTCAACAACAGAAATGATAAATAACTGTTGAGATCGAAAATTGTGAAGAGACATGATCGCCTATGCTACAGGCCCGGTACTTGATGATGATGACGCAAACAAAGTGATGTAGGTAGTGATGGTTCAAGATCAAATAAAGGAAATTAACGGCAACATCACTCACTACCTCATACGATATTTGTGTTGATTTGTTAAATTTAAAACCCGATAATAGTTACTTTATCTTATTTTTGTATTAAATGTACATTATTAGTCAAACTCATTTAATGAAATAACTCACCTGTCAACGAGAAATCGTGGAGATGTGGAAAGAAAGAGGATAAAAACACTAAACACACAACAAGCACGAGAAATATTCAAAACAAGCCAAACTATTCAGAACGGTGTCTTGGCAAGTGTTCAGCCGCTGTTCCTACGTCCGCACTTTAGGCTTGCAATTCAAGAAATATCTGGCACCGCAGAACGAGCATCCTACACAACACTTTCCCTGTACGCTGTTGCGAGTGACCTTAGCGTTTAACTAAATGAGCGATTCTCAAACTCTTCATCTTAACGGTCCAGTTACACACTCAGCGAATGCCGCCTAACATTTTTTTAATTAAACTTGATTTTAAAAAAAAAACATTAATTTTAAGCAGTTGTTTAAAGGTAATATGAAAATAGATAAGCATAAATATAAAATGGGAGCCGCGATAGCTCAGTGATTAGTGAACTGGACTAGGAAGGACTAGAAAGGTCAAGAGGTAGGGTTCGATTCCAACCGACGGCTTCCAGGTTCACCCAGGTTAAAATGAGTACCAGATTTTTTTTCTTGGAAAGTAAAGCGGCACGGGCGTAATACCGACCACATTACTCCAAAAATCATGTGCCGAAGGTCTGTAAAATGTATGGTCACTGACACAATATTCCCTATACGGCACTCGGCGTGACGGGGGTACTTTACTTTTTTTTTACTTTTATAGATATAAAATATTCAAAATATGAAGTACCATGTGGGGCCGCAAGAAGAGCTGCAGGGAACATGTAAAATAAACATAAAATAAAGCAAACTGATAGAGAGACAAGACAAACGTCAACGTTTTAGCAAATCCTTCATCAGGTATACCCATTAAACTTAATAAATTAAACACATAAATTTAAGCCATAAAACACAACAGAGATCTTAAAAAAAAATGGCAGAAAAAGACGGTGGCCAGGATTTACGTAGAGGTGATATGCAAGTAGTAGTAGCCTCCGTCAGTCATAGTTGACTATGGATTTTTCTGCGCCCCTAGAAATGTTATTTTTCCTTTTCTTTTCTTTCGCCGTGTATTCTCTTTCTCTATGAATCTGTCTGCTTCATGCTTGGGGTGAACCTTTAGAGTGTGTTTCCAGAGATTGCGGTCTGCAGCTATGTCTTCCTATGCTGCAGGATTTATGTTCACAGTCTTCATGTCGCGTTTACACACATCTACAAATAGAAGTTTTGCGCGCCCACTAGTTTTTTTAACATTTGCCAGTTGTCCGTAGAGTATATCTTTTGGTATGCGGCCATCTTTCATACGGTGTACATGGCCAAGCCAGCGTAACCTACGTTGTTTGAGCAGCGTGTAGATATTCGGTAGGCCTGTGCAAGTCAGGACCACCACGTTTGTCACTTTATCCTTCCAGGTGATACCAAGAATACGGCGTAGACATCGCATATGGAATGCATTTAGCCTCCTCTCCTGCTTTACAAGATTTTTGTCCACGATTCGCTGCCATACAGGAGGATACTAATTATGCAGAGATTGTACACAGCGACTTTTGTTTTAATTGTCAGTTTGCTGTTTTGCCAGACACGCCTAGAAAGACGGGCAAAGGTGGTAGCAGCTTTACCAATACGAGCGTCAATTTCTGTAAAGGTAAAGTACGAGACTTGAACCGGCGTCTTAGCACGCGAGTTTCCACCCATATGTGCTCGGGCGCCTACCCAGAAATGTTCGGAGATTTCTGTATAGTGTCGTCTTAAGCATCGAAACTCAGATGCGAAACAACATTCCTCACCTTCCCAGGGTAATACCCTGGTACCCATTTCTGCCAACGGCTGGGTCGACCGTGGGGGTATTTTTTTTTTTTTTTTTTTTTTTTTTTTTTTTTTTTTCCAACCACGAGCAGAATTCACACAGCTCCCAGCGGGAATCGAACACGGGTTGTCCGAACGTCGGTAGTCCAGTCGGGTGGTTTTCCCAACTCGGCTTCCGAGGCCCCCATTCAATTTCTGAATCTAAAGATAGTCAGTGATATGCAAGTATTAATAATTAAATAACATATAAATATTATGTCGTAGCATATACACGTTATATTACATTGATCTGTATTATCATTTTGGAAGATAGGGTTGTCCAGAGGTAGGATTGAAAAAAAAAAAAATAGTATGGTTAAAGCTTTACGTGATTGATAGGCGACACAAATTTGAACGACGTTTCGGCTTAATAGGTCTTGAGAAGGAACAAACAAACAAACAACACACACATATATGTAAGTAAATCAAACTAATCCTACATCATCATCAGGTACCGGGCCTGCTGGCGTAGTTGATCGTGTCTCTCCACAATTTTCGATCTCTACAGTTATGTATCATTTCTGTTGTTGACCTTCTGCCAAGCCATTCTCTTAAGCTGTCTGGTATTTTTTTTTCTCTTTGCTTCCCTCTATCTCTTCGTCCCTCAATTTTTCCACTTGTTACAATATATTCCAGTTGTTCTCTTCGCAATACATGGCCAAAAAATGCTGATTGTTTCTTCCTAATATTGGAAATTAGCTCTCTTTTTGCTTTGACCTCTTTCAGAACATTTTCATTACTCTTCTTAGCTGTCCATGGTATTCTCAACATTCTTCTGTAAAACCACATTTCTACAGCCTCCATTGATTTTTAATCCCACATAACTAACTAGTAATGAAACATCCAAAACGAAACTGGTTTAAGAAAAGACAAATTTCTTCCCTGTGCCTTTACACGCCTGTCAATAACGTAAAGCTTTTGCTATACCATTTTTTTTTCAATCCTCCCTAACATTTAGCTTTACTGCAGCTTCGTATTTTTATACATTGATGTGCATTTCTTTGCCTTAAGCCCTTGTCTAGAGGTAAGACGTCGACTTCTGGATAAGTAGATCCCGGATTCGAGTTCCACCACAGAGGGTGGTGATATTTTTGTTTTATTTCGTTGTTGCTTCGTGGCTTGACCCTCCCTTGGTCTCTGGCAGTGCGTCTAGCCGTCTCGTACAACAGGAGGTATCGTCTGCAACAAGGAGCCATGATAGCTGACTGGTTAGTGAATTGGACTACAAAGGACATGAGATCAGGTTCGATCCTGATCGACGACTTCCAGGTTCACCCAGCCTTAAATGGGTACCGGATTCTTTTTCTTGGAAAGTAAAGCGGAACGGGCGTAATATCGACCACATTATTCCAAAATCATATGCCGAAGGTCTATAAAAATTATGGTCACTAACACCATATTCCCTATGCGCCACTTGGCGTTACGGGGCTTTTCACTTTTTTTTTTACAATCGTCTGCAATCTACGCACGTTACCCCACGTTAGTTGTGGAGAGACATGATCACCTATGCCAGTAGGCCCGGTACTTGATGATGATTGAGTTATTTGCGTTATATTGAGTTATTTTCGTTATATTGAGTTATTGCGTTATATTGAGTTATTTGCGTTATATTGAGCTATTGCGTTATATTGAGTTATTGCGTTATATTGAGTTATTTGCTGGTCATCATCATTGTACTCCGAACATGTCTATAGGGTCTCAGATCCCCTCATCAGCTAGTCCCGCAGTGTCTAGAGACTAACGACTCCAGTTGTGTTTGTGTTGATAAGTCTTTTTTTTACGCCCACTTAGTTTCTCGTTTCTGGCTATGCCAATCTTCTCTTTCATCTGAAGGAGTGATGTGGACTCATGGTTGTAGAAGAAGAGCTATATAGTGACCAGAAGAGACAAAATTAGAAATGATGTTGTGAGAGAGATTGACTCAATTCTAAACTACATACAGAGACTACACATGAAATGGTTTGCTCGTCTGGAAAGAATGTCAAGATACTCATTCATCATCATGTGCTATACCGGTTGGCGTAGGCGATCATGTCCTTCCACAATCTTCTATCAACAGTGCATCGTATCAGTTCTATTGGTAACTGTTACCCATACCATGACACCAAGCTATCCAGTATTTTATCTCTTTGTGGTCCGCGATTTCTCTTTCCTTTTATTTTGCCAGTTGTAACTAAGTATTCCAACTTTCCTCTTCTCATGATGTGCCCGTAAAATGTTGATTGTTTCTTTCTGATGTTTTTTATGTGCTCCCCTTTTGTGTTGGCCTCTTTGAGAATGAAGATACTCAATAACAAACAAAACATATAAGAGGAGATGGAAGGAGAGTACGTGTTAAACCCAGTGTAAGTTGGACTGACAACATCCAAGACACGCTACAACAACATAAACTCAGTGGTTGCGGCGCCTAAAATGACAAGAATAATAACTTTGTATCTCTGTCGGCAAACAAGAGGGCATGAGTGAAAATGAAAAGAAAAGAAAATTTATTAAGAATCACTTCTGATTTAGTTCTTGAGAGTTCCTGTTGTTTATTAAAGATCTTGTTTTTGATTTAATTGAGTTTCTTGCGTTTGTTACATCATCTTCACATTTTGTCTTGATCACTTCCACAGTATTTCCTTCATTTCTGTTAGTTTTATTCTTTACAGTCATTTCTGCATTTTTGTGTGTGGTTGATTGTTTAGTCTTGCTCATTTTGTTATTGCTGTTGTTTTTCTCCTTTCTCCTCTTTTATTGTTATGTTTCATTACCTCCTTTATCATCTTGTTTTCTTCTGGTTCTTGTTCTTATTTTTATTATTATTTGTATTCTTTATAATTTATTATTATCTCTCATATTTTCTTTCCTTTTTCACCGTCTTCTTTTTTGTTTTCTGTTAACATTTTGTCAGATTTTAGAGGACAACATTGGTGATCCTGAATGATATATCAGCTTGGATCAAAGTTACAGACATCTATACATCCAATGGTAAATTCACACATTAATTAGATATCAACTTTGAGTCAAAATACTCAGTAGACTGGAAAGAACAATAATGGAGGGAGGTTTCCATGAGAAAGGGAGAGGGGCAGACCAACTAGAAGATGATCTAAACACATCAAAGTGACCTTGAATATGACGACACAACTAATCGGAGATCTGGCTAGAGGCAGCGATTCTTTCATACTGGCTGTGATGAGAAGTACGTTCTGTGAGAGATCTGGCTAGAAGCAGCGATTCTTTCATACTGGCTGTGATGAGAAGTACGTTCTGTGAGAGATCTGGCTAGAAGCAGCGATTCTTTCATACTGGCTGTGATGAGAAGTACGTTCTGTGAGAGATCTGGCTAGAAGCAGCGATTCTTTCCTACTGGCTGTGATGAGAGCTACGTTCTCTAAAGGACATGCAACCCGATTATGACATTGCTGACAAGACTGTTCAAGACTATATGACACATACCCAAAACTTTCATATGACTGAAGCCGTGTTTGATTCCCGCTGGTAGCAGTGTGAGCTATACTCGTGGTTGGAAAAAAAATACCCCCGCGGTCGGCCCAGCCGCTAGCAGAAATTGGTACTAGGGTAGTACTCTGGGCTCCCGTGTGTTACCGGGGCCTCATTATGTGGGAAGTAAAGAATAGTGACACTGTGACCTTCCAGGCATGTCGTAAGAGGCGACTAAGGAGTTTGATCGATGGCTTGACAAGCTGTCGTTGTCAAAAGCATTGTTATGGAAACAGAACCATAGATTTTAGAAGCAGTGCATCTCTGCAATATGTGCCATTTTGGCACGCAAGGTTTCTGTTTTTGAGATTGTGGTTCTGCCCTATGTGCCGTCTTCGGCTCGAAAGGACAATAGATAGATAGTACTCTGGGAAGGTGAGGAATGCCGCCTCGCATCGGAAGTTTCGATGCTTGAAGCGACACTATCCAGAAGTCACCGAACACTTCTAAATAAGTAGCTGAACACATATGGGTGAAAACCCGCGTGCTAAGACGCCGATTTAAGTCTCGAAATTTATCTTTACCTTTATATATATATAAATATATAGATATATATATTCATGTGAACATATTCAGTTTTGTCATGTGAGCAGGTACAAACATTTACTTTTCCCTTCTATGTTGTTAGGGTCACGCGAGTAGATATACGAGTATTCAGCAAACTAACATGAAATATTCTCATCATCTTCTACCTATCCCTGTGGAGCATCAGGTTTCCAACAAACACTTTCAGCTCTCTGTAGAGCATAGGTCTTCAACAAACACTTTCAGCTCCCTGTAGAGCATAGATCTTCAACAAATACTTTCCAGTCCGTTCTGTTTCTTGCCATTCTTTTAAGACCAGTCCATGTCTTCCCCATCATCTTCATCTCTGCTTTCATCTGTCTTCTCCAAGAGTTTCTTTGTCTTCTTCTTTGTCTTTTTCCCTGGTGATTCCAAAAAAGGACATGTTGTGTAATACTCTCAGTTGGCTTCCGTAGTGTGTATCCTATAACATGATATATTAGGTTGAAAATGTTTCATCGAGTGTTTAGAGTAGTCACTTGTGAGTTTACCCAAAGTGCGCTCAGATCGATTCATTTAGTCAATAATCTTGGTTGGTTTACAAGGTGGTTTTAGCTGTCATGTGACCAAACCACGTGCTTGACTATTTAACATATTCGCCGTGTAAGTGCTTGTTTTAGCAAGGGATAGAGAAGTGGTCAAAGCTCGCGTCTGCAGTTCATTAAAGTTAGGGTTTAAATATCAAATACAGTGATTAATGTTTTGTTTACACAGATTCTGAAACACAACTGTTTGTTGATGGTATTTTGGTAGTCTTGGTAACATTTCTCATTTCTGAAACATGTAAGTAAAAGTAAAGTACCCCCGTCACGCCAAGTGGCGTATAGGGAAATATGGTGTTAGTGACCCTATATTTTACAGACCTTCAGCACATGATTTTTGGGGTAATGTGGTCGGTATTACGCCCGTGCTGCTTTACTTTCCCAGAAAAAAATCCGGTACCCATTTAAGGCTGGGTGAACCCGGAAGCCGTCGGTTGGGATCAAACCCTACCCCTTGTCCTTTGTAGTCCAGTTCACTAACCACTGAGCTATCGCGGCTCTCTTCTGAAACATGACTTGATTATAATTATGCTGTAGTACATTAACAGTTATCACAGAGACACTTTAAACTTACAATGATTCAATATTTGGGATTGGAATATAATTATGTTACAGTAGAGTTGAAGGAACAGACATGGAGACAGTTCAGAGCTACAACTACCTTGGACTTAGTATAACCAGTGATGGGAAATGTACAACTGAAATAAACAAAAGAATAGGAATGGCAAAAAGTAATTTTAATATCTTAAAAAATATACTAACATCAAAACAAATAACATCAGGGCTAAAACTAAGAATAGCAAAATGTTATATTTTTTTCAACATTATTGCATGGTACAAAATATTAGTCATTAAACAAGATAAAAGAAAAAAAATGAAAGCCTTTGAAATGTGGATTTATAGAAGTATAGGAAGAACTGGATGGAAAGAAAAGAAAACAAACGATGAAGTTTTAAAACAACTAAAAGTAAAAAGAGAACTACTAAACACAATTCAAACAAGACAAATGAGATTGTTGGGGCATGTTAAAAGACACAACAGCCTTCTAAAAGTAACCTTGGAAGGGAAAATACAAGGTAAAAGAGGCAGACCAAGACTAACATGGACGAGTAACATCAAAAGATAAAAAAAAGTCAGCCTATGACAACCTGCACTACCATAGCAAGAGACAGAGCGAAATGGCGCTCCGTGGTAGCCGACATTCGATGCGGAGACGACACTCAATGATGATGATGATGGTGGAGACACCGGAATGGGTAAAATTATCAAAATTTGAAAATATTTCTTCTCATAAACGGTATTAGAATAAAATATCAATAGCATACCAGTTAACTTTTCTAGAATAGTATTTTTTTCTATACAAAATCCCAAATTGGAACAACTTCAATAAAATATAAATAGCATACTAGTTAATTTTTCTAGAATAGTATTTTTTTCTATACAAAATCCCAAATTGGAACAACTTCAATAAAATATAAATAGCATACTAGTTAACTTTTCTAGAATAGTATTTTTTTCAATACAAAATCCCAAAATGGAACAACTTCAATAAAATATAAATAGCATACTAGTTAACTTTTCTAGAATAGTATTTTTTTCTATACAAAATCCCACTTTGGAACAACTTCAATAAAATATAAATAGCATACTAGTTAACTTTTCTAGAATAGTATTTTTTTCTATACAAAATCCCACTTTGGAACAACTTCAATAAAATATAAATAGCATACTAGTTAACTTTTCTAGAATAGTATTTTTTTCTATACAAAATCCCACTTTGGAACAACTTCAATAAAATATAACCTTAAGAAGAGGTGGAATGAGGTTTCCTCGAGACATCTTTATTTATACATGCAGAAAGTTTCTAATGATTAAAACAAAATGTCTACTTCTGAGTTTGAAACAAACAAAACGTTCGTTTCTCGTGGATCATCAAGTCGCTTATAACGGATGCGAGTGATTTTCTTTAGGCGGTCTGGCGTGTTACTGACCACAATTCCTTGAATGTAACCTATGGTCTTTCCAAAAATAGGAGTTTGGCGTCAAGTACTTCCAGAGTTTGGAGTCAAGTACTTCCAGAGTTTGGAGTCAAGTACTTCCACAGTTTGGAGTTACGTACTTCCACAATTTTTAGTCAAGTACTTCCAGAGTTTGGAGTCAAGTACTTCCACAGTTTGGAGTCAAGTACTTCCAGAGTTTGGAGTCAAGTACTTCCAGAGTTTGGAGTCAAGTACTTCCAGAGTTTGGAGTCAAGTACTTCCGCAGTTTGGAGTTACGTACTTCCACAATTTTTAGTCAAGTACTTCCAGAGTTTGGAGTCAGGTACTTCCATAGTTTGGAGTCAAGTACTTCCAGAGTTTGGAGTCAAGTACTTCCACAGTTTCGAGTCAAGTACTTCCAGAGTTTGGAGTCAAGTACTGTGAACTCTATCTAAATAGTGCTGCTACAATGCAACAAAATATACTGCAATAATATATAAAATACAATGCAACAAAATATAGCCAATTTTGAAGTACATGTTCTATCTATCTATTGACCTTTCGAGCCGTAACCGGCCCATAGGGCGTAGACCAAGATACACCTTCTCCTATATGAATTTTTGTTCTAGCAGTTTTCTTTTAAAGATATTTTATCAAATCTCGCCATCTGTCTCTGTTCTGTGCAAGCAGTTCTATCTCATTGATGGAGCCGATTCCTGCTGCTCTTGCCTCTCTCATCAATGTTCTTCTCAGTGTCTCCCTGGGTCTTCCTCTTTTTCTTTTACCTGTTGTTTCCCATATGAAGGCTTGCTTTGCTATTCGATTATTATCTCTTCTCATCACATGTCCAACGTATGACCATCGTCTTTTCTTTATTACATGTTCAGTGCTTGATTAATTGATGCCACAATCACCAAGTGCCGTGTCGATGCTACATTTGTCTAAACAATACAACTGACAAAATGTTAATCTCGACGATAGTCTACCATTTTATCAAGAAACATTACAGATTGTTATACTTTATGTTAGAATCATCATAACCGTACATCGGCTTAGCCCATAGGTGCTCCATTGGTGCAGGTAGATAAAAAAAATACGATAATACACGTTATGTTACCCATACGCTATCAGGTGTGAAGGGTCAATTGTTTTTTTCAATTGTTGTTCAGTTTTATTATAATTTTAATTATAAATTATTATTATATATTACTAATTATTATTATAAATTATAAATTATTATTATATGTTAATAATTATTATTATAAATTATTATTATATATTACTAATTATTATTATAAATTATTATTATATATTACTAAGTATTATTATAAATTATTATTATATATTACTAATTATTATTATAAATTATTATTATATATTACTAATTATTATTATAAATTATTATTATATATTATATATTATATATTATATATTACTAATTATTATTATAAATTATTATTATATATTACTAATTATTATTATAAATTATTATTATATATTACTAATTATTATTATAAATTATTATTATATATTACTAATTATTATTATAAATTATTATTATATATTACTAATTATTATTATAAATTATTATTATATATTACTAATTATTTTTATAGCAAGAGGTGCTTTCATTGCACTGGGAAACATGGAAATCCAAAGAAATTAGGTTAAATACAAAATACAAAAATAAAAATTTTCTCAAATGTTAAGTCGGTCCTATTATATGGCTGTGAAACATGGAGAACAACAAAAGTGACAATCACGAAGATACAGACTTTCATTAATGATTGCTTACGCAGAATAAAAGGATGGAAATGGCAAGACAAAATCACTAACATAGAATTATGGAAATGTACCAGTCAAATACCAGTGGATAAAGAGATAAAGCGAAGACGATGGGGCTGGATAGGACACACACTACGGAAAACAACTGAGAGTTTTACACAACTGGGCTTTTTTTTGGAATTTCCAGGGGAAAAGACAAAGAGGAAGACCAAGGAATTCTTGGAGAAGACAGATAGAAGCAGAGATGAAGATGATGGGGAAGACATGGAATGATCTTAAAAAAATGGCAAGAAACAGAACGACTTGGAAAGTGTTTGTTGTAGACCTATGCTCCACAGGGAGCTAAAAAGGTATAAGAATTATTATTTAAAAATGTATAAACTTATTATTAATTATCAAGTTTTATTATTATTGATTTAAAAATTATTGCCAGCCTTGACAATGCGACGTTAGAGGACACATCGCAAAAAAAAAAAAAAAATGAATGTCAAGGACATAAGCATTTTCGCGTGTAAGCTCGAAGAATAGACAACTTGACATTATAAAAAAAATTGTTTCTTAAATCATGTCATTGGTGACATGAAAACTTGAAGAAAAGATTTAGTAGAACGACGCGTGTCTGCGGAGTTTGGAATTAGGTATTTCCATAGCATGGAGTTAAGTAATTTCAGAGTTTGAAGTGAAGTAATTATAGAATTTGGAGTCAAGTATTTCCACAGTTTGGAATCAAGTACTTTCAAAGTTTGGAGTCAAGTACTTACAGAGTTTGCTTCATGTACTTCCAGAGTTTGAAGTGAAGTAATTATAGAATTGGGAGTCAAGTATTTCCACAGTTTGGAATCAAGTACTTTCAAAGTTTGGAGTCAAGTACTTACAGAGTTTGCTTCAAGTACTTCCAGAGTTTGAAGTGAAGTAATTATAGAATTGGGCGTCAAGTATTTCCACAGTTTGGAATCAAGTACTTTCAAAGTTTGGAGTCACGTACTTACAGAGTTTGCTTCATGTACTTCCAGAGTTTGAAGTGAAGTAATTATAGAATTGGGAGTCAAGTATTTCCACAGTTTGGAATCAAGTACTTTCAAAGTTTGGAGTCAAGTACTTACAGAGTTTGCTTCAAGTACTTCCAGAGTTTGAAGTGAAGTAATTATAGAATTGGGCGTCAAGTATTTCCACAGTTTGGAATCAAGTACTTTCAAAGTTTGGAGTCACGTACTTACAGAGTTTGCTTCATGTACTTCCAGAGTTTGAAGTGAAGTAATTATAGAATTGGGAGTCAAGTATTTCCACAGTTTGGAATCAAGTGCTTTCAAAGTTTGGAGTCAAGTACTTACAGAGTTTGCTTCATGTACTTCCAGAGTTTGAAGTGAAGTAATTATAGAATTGGGAGTTAAGTATTTCCACAGTTTGGAATCAAGTACTTTCAAAGTTTGGAGTCAAGTACTTACAGAGTTTGCTTCATGTACTTCCAGAGTTTGAAGTCAAGTAATTATAGAATTGGGAGTGAAGTATTTCCACAGTTTGGAATCAAGTACTTTCAAAGTTTGGAGTCAAGTACTTACAGAGTTTGCTTCAAGTACTTCCAGAGTTTGGAGTCAACCACTTCCACAGTTTGGAGTCAAGTATTTCAACAGTTTGGAGTCACGAACTTCCCCAGTTTGCAGTCGAGTACTTCCACAGTTTGGAGTCAAATACTTCCACAGTTTGGAGTCAAGTACTTCAACAGTTTGGAGTCACGAACTTCCCCAGTTTGCAGTCGAGTACTTCCACTGTTTGGAGTCAAATACTTCCACAGTTTGGAGTCAAGTACTTCCATAGTTTGGAGTCAAGTACTTCCACAGTTTGGAGTCAAATACTTCCACAGTTTGGAGTCAAGTACTTCCAGAGTTTGGAATCAAGTACTTCCAGAGTTTGGGGTCAAATACTTCCACAGTTTGGAGTCAAATACTTCCACAGTTTGGAGTCAAGTACTTCCACAGTTTGGAGTCAAGTACTTCCACAGATTGGAGTCAAGTACTTTCAGAGTTTCGAGTCACGCACTTCCTGAGTTTGAGTCTAGTACTTCCAGAGTTTGGAGTCACGCACTTCCACAGTTTGGAGTCATGCACTTCCACAGTATGGAGTCAAGTACTTCCAGAGATTGGAGTCACGCACTTCCAGAGTTTGCGTCAAGTACTTCCAGAGATTGGAGTCAAATACTGTGAACTCTATCTATATAGTGCTGCTGCAATGCAACAAAATATCTATCTATCTATCTATTGTCCTTTCGAGCCAAAGATGGCACATAGGGCACAACCACAATCTCAAAAACAGAAATCTTGTATGCCAAAATGGTACATATTGCAGAGATCACTGCTTCTAAAATATATGGCTCTGTTTCCTTAACAAAACCTTTTACAATAACAGCTTGTCAAGCCATCAATCAATCTCCTTAGTCGCCTCTTATGACATGCCTGGAATGTCATAGTGTCACTATTCTTTACTTCCCTCATAATGAGGCCCCGGTAACACGGGAATACGTATGAATAAAATATACTGCAATAATATATAAAACACAATGCAACAAAATATAGCCAATTTTGAAGTACATGTTCAGTGCTTGATTATCTGATGCCACAATCACCAAGTGCCGTGTCGTTGATACATTTGTCTAAACAATACAACTGACAAAATGTTAATCTCAACGATAGTTTTCCATTTTATCAAGTAATATTCCAGTATGTTATACGTTACGTTAGAACCACTGTACATCGGACTAGCACATCATCATCAAGTACCGAGCCTGCTGGCGTAGGTAATCAAGTCTCTCCACAAATTTCGATCTCGACAGTTATTTATAATTTTTCTGTTGTTGACCTTCTGCCAAGCCATTCGCTTAAGCTGTTTGGTATTTTTTTTCTCTATGCTTTCCTCTATATCTTCGGCCCTAAATTTTCACAGTTGTTAAAATATAGAGTTTTTGATGAAAACTCTGACCCTCGTGCACGAACTCCGTAACATGGCCTGAGATATATCGATGCTAGTAGGTTTTTTTTATCTTACATTTGTTCCCGGGTGGCGGCCACTTTTGGCTTACTCTTATCAATTATATTTCTAAGAGTTTTTCAACGTGCGCGAATGCACATGAGACCATCTACTTTTTGCCGTTTTATGAGAGGGCTAGACATCGGATCTCACTACCTAGAGAGGGCTAGACATCGGATCTCACTACCTAGAGAGGGCTAGACATCGGATCTCACTACCTAGAGAGGGCTAGACATCGAATCTCACTACCTAGAGAGGGCTAGACATCGGATCTCACTACCTAGAGAGGGCTAGACATCGGATCTCACTACCTAGAGAGGGCTAGACATCGGATCTCACTACCTAGAGAGGGCTAGACATCGGATCTCACTACCTAGAGAGGGCTAGACATCGGATCTCACTACCCACAAACCTGGAGAGAGAAAAGTCACAAAAAACCGATTCAATTTTTATTTTTTATTTTTGTAATGCAAAAAAGCAACAACAACAAAAAATCATAGTGGTAGAATTGAACCAGAGGTTTTTCTAGAATAGTATTTTTTTCTATACAAAATCCCACATTGGAACAACTTCAATAAAATATCAATAGCATACCAGTTAACCACCAAGCCCCCATTATTCAGTAACACACTTCTATAAATTTGGATTCGAAATTTTTACTTTTTAAATTTTTTTATCATTTTTTAAATTATTATTTTTTACAATTTTAAATACACATTTGTGTTTGTGTTGTATGTTTGTTCCTGCCGAAGGCCTATTGAGCAGACACATTGCTCTAGTTTATGTCGTCCACATATTACGTAAAGCTTTAAACATATCGTTTTTTTTTCTAATTTTTTGTTTCTATATTTTTTTTTTCATTTCTCCCTTTAAATTGGCCCCGGCACAAACTCCGTCTGTTCTTTCACAATTCTATTTCTTTCTATTTTATTTATTCTAATTCTTGTGTGTACCTGCAGAGCATGAGCACAGGTAACTTGTAAGCCATCTCGTCCTGTGTTGAGAACCCTCCAACTAACCCAATTCTCCCTGGCTATTACTGTATGCCTTGTTGTCTCCTCACTGCTCAAACTCTGCTGAGAAGCTATTCAATCCTTGCAAGCAATTCCTTGTTTTAGTATAATTACGGTATGAAAGAATATAGGAAAAGGTGTCCTAGCATAGTAAGCGTATGAACTGTAATATCAGCCTTTAGAAATAAAAGTCTTTTTCCCAAATGAATTATGGGATTGGAGGAAGAATCTTTAAGAGGGTAATCATCATTATCATCATGTAGCATACCGGTTGGCGTAGGCGATCATGCCCTTTCACAAACTTCTATCCACACTGTATCGTTCAGTTCTATTGTTGATTGTTTTCCATGCTATGACACCAAGCTATCTAGTATCTTCTCTCTTGCCGTTCGAGATCTTTCTTTCCCTGTATTTTGCCAGTTGTAACCAAGTATATAAACTTTCCTCTTCTCACGATGTGCTCGAAAAATGTTGATTGTTTCTTTCTGATGTTTTTAGGAGCTCCCTTTTTGTGGTGGCCTCTGAGAATGTCCCCATTGGTCTTCTTAGCTATCTAGGGAACTCTTAACATTCTTCTGAAAAATCCTATCCCTGTGACCTGTAATCGTCTTTTCATTTGTTAGTCTGCTGTCCATGATTCGCTTCCATAGATCTGAATTGGCTCCATATAGCACTGATGAAGTCTCTTTCTCACTTTTATTGACATAAACTTGTTGCATAAGACGTTTTTCATTTTCTGAAATGCTATTATAACCTGAGCTATTCTGCTTTTTATTTTTGTGGTGCATCTTCCATTTAATGTTATTATTGTGTCCAAGTATTTGACGTGTTGCACTTATTTCAGATTTGTTCTATATATTTTTATGCTGCGTGTTGGTGATGATTGTTTCTTCGGTATGACCATTATTTCTGTTTTCTTACTAATCAGACTGAAACTATTCTTGTATCTTTCATTCCCTATTGTGTCTATCATTTCTTGTAGTTCACTCTCTATCTCTGATACTAAGACTGAATCATCCGAAGGTAGTAACGTTAAAACAATATATTTCATAATTACAGGGAGACCCCGACACAACAGACAAACAAAAACTCATGGCTCTTTGAAGAAGACTCAAAGATAACTAAGGGATTAAAAAATACGTCCTCTGCAAAATACGTTTTCTGTTGTTTATAGATTATTTTTAGTCTTAGTGGCTGAGTGGCTTGTGCTATCTATTACTGATCAGAAGGGTTCAGGTGCCAGACTACTTTTCGGATCGACAAGGCTCTAGGGTTCTGGAAGCTTCTAAAAATGAGGACCACGGATTTTTGTAGGAAGTAAAGGTGGTCTGGTTTGATGCCGACCACATTCAAATGTGTGCAGTGCTCATGGAGAAATATGGTAACTTACACCATACTCGCCATCCTCCTAGAAAGGCATGGAGGGAACCTAGTTAAAAAGGAAAAAAATGTAAAGAGCCTCTCACGCCAAGTGGCGTATAGGGAATATGGTGTTAATGACCATAAAATTTACAGACCTTCGGAACATGATTTTTGGGGGAATACTTTCCCAGAAAAAAATTCGGTACACATTTAAGGCTGCGTGAACCCGGAAGCCGTGGACCAGAATCGAACTCGACCTTTTTAGTCCAGTTCACTAACCACTGAGCTATCGCGGCTCCCTAGGGAACCTAGCACTTTTCTAAAATGAATTTGATAAATGTGAAGATAATGGGAGAGAGACAGACAGAGAGAGCTCAGGAAATAAAGGAAAGAAAGGGAGATTAATTTAGCGGGGTAGAGTAATAATTACTTTGTTAAAGCGGAACAGGAAAGAAAGAACAAAAAAAAAAAAAAAACGAAAATATGAAATTGCCTCAATTGATTTTTAAATATGACAAGAAATATATTACTGCGAAAAGTTTCAAAAATAGAAGCCAGATTGAGTTTTGGCAAAAACATGTGTCGATTTTTTTTGGTTTGAAAACTTTGAACGTGTAAACAAATACGTGACCTAAGTTCCTATTAATACATACGTTAACTTTATTTAGTCTGCCTGATTAACTAGTCATGATAACTAGTGTTAAATGTTCTAATTTAACAAGTGATTACTCCGTTCTGGAATCAGTTAAACATTAATTTACTGTACTCTCCAGATTGTCATAACAGTGGCAAGGCAGACACTATCATCATGTCATACATTGTGTACAAATAGGCAGGACCCAAAGTTGTACAAATTCTTCAGGAAAACCGTCACACAAAGAGTAAATTGTTTATTTTTCAAGGGCGAACAAAGAGAACGAAAGATTAAAACGTTAGTATATTTTCTTTCTTTCTTCCTTTCTTTCTTTCTTCTTTCTCACTTTATTTCTTTCTTTCTTTTTATTTCCTTTTTTCTTTTTTTTCTCTTGTACCCGTTCGGGTGCCGAGGTAGATACAAAGTTCTGGTTTTCGCCTTTTTTTGGATTCACTCACTGTCTATTGATGTGGTAGCGCTTCTTTGATATCGCCTGTCCTTACTGGGGGCCTGCTCTTGCTCTTCTGCCCTCACCTTTTTTTGGATTCACTCACTGTCTATTGATGTGGTAGCGCTTCTTTGATATCGCCTGTCCTTACTGGGGGCCTGCTCTTGCTCTTTTGCCCTCACCTTTTTTTGGATTCACTCACTGTCTATTGATGTGGTAGCGCTTCTTTGATATCGCCTGTCCTTACTGGGGGCCTGCTCTTGCTCTTCTGCCCTCACCTTTTTTTGGATTCACTCACTGTCTATTGATGTGGTAGCGCTTCTTTGATATCGCCTGTCCTTACTGGGGGCCTGCTCTTGCTCTTCTGCCCTCACCTTTTTTTGGATTCACTCACTGTCTATTGATGTGGTAGCGCTTCTTTGATATCGCCTGTCCTTACTGGGGGCCTGCTCTTGCTCTTCTGCCCTCACCTTTTTTTGGATTCACTCACTGTCTATTGATGTGGTAGGGCTTCTTTGATATCGCCTGTCCTTACTGGGGGCCTGCTCTTGCTCTTCTGCCCTCACCTTTTTTTGATTCACTCACTGTCTATTGATGTGGTAGCGCTTCTTTGATATCGCCTGTCCTTACTGGGGGCCTGCTCTTGCTCTTCTGCCCTCACCTTTTTTTGGATTCACTCACTGTCTATTGATGTGGTAGCGCTTCTTTGATATCGCCTGTCCTTACTGGGGGCCTGCTCTTGCTCTTCTGCCCTCACCTTTTTTGGATTCACTCACTGTCTATTGATGTGGTAGGGCTTCTTTGATATCGCCTGTCCTTACTGGGGCCTGCTCTTGCTCTTCTGCCCTCACCTTTTTTATATATATACTTTGTCTGATAAATAATTACATGACATTCATTCTTTCTTGATGGGCAAACCAGTTTATCTGTTGTTTCTTTATGTAGTTTAGATCTGGTTCAATACCTACTCTTTCTCGTATAATATCATTTCTGATTCTGTCTTTTCTGGTCACTCCAAGAGTTTTTCTCAGACATCGAATATTTTATGTTTCTCGTATTTAAATTAAAAACACCTCACACGCCATTTGTCCTATGTTTGTTTCATTATAGATTGTACATAATTTATTATATTTATTTTTACTGATTTTGTTTATTATTCCGACGTGAAAGTCTTTTTATTTTGTGTCAGAAAGTGTTCTTTAAGTGCAGTCCGTCTACAAAACGCTGTTATCTTACAGTTCGTATTTATTTTTCTCCTTCTTTTGTTCCATGGAACGAGAAGATGATGTCCCCTAAACAGCAGATAATTCTGACAGTTGCCTCTGTGTGTATTTTTTGCCTTTACTCTGAGATTTTCTTCTCATATTTCTGGTTCAGTTCACGGTTGCGTGTCACTGATACTTTAGTTCATTTGATCATTTTTGTGTTTTCCTAGTAGGATAGAATACGCTTCCTTCTTTTATTGTAATATTCAGGTTGACTAGGAAAAGCTACTTAATAAAACCAAACACTTTTGTGGTTAAAAGTTGAGTATTGTATTTCCACTCAGATTTATTAATCTTTGTTCGTTTTGGTGGGAGCATTCAATAATAAAATATCATTTACAAATATTGACTTTAGTTAGAGGTATCACTTTTTTGTGTGTTGTGTCACTAATTGTGGACACTTCCAGAGAGTTTCACAAAAATATCGCACAAGAGAAACAGAACATCAAGATAACGAAAGACGGTAGACAATTAAAACAATTAGAGGAGTTGAAGGTAAAGTAATTTAAAGGTAAGGTAAAGTATGAGGCTTGAATCGGCGTCTTTGCATGCGAGGTTTCACTCATATGTGCTCGACTGCCTATCCAGACGTGTTCGGAGACTTCTGGATAGTGTCGCCTCAAGCATCGAAACTCACGATGCGAGGCGGCATTCCTCACCTTCCCAGAGTATTACCCTGGTACCCATTTCTGCCAGCGGCTGGGTCGACCGCAGGGGTGTTTGTTGTTTTCCCAACAAGAGTACAATTCACACTGCTTTTAGCGGGAATCGAAAACGGATTGTCCGAACGTTGGTAGCCCGCCCAGTCTGGTGGTTTTCTCAACTAGGCTACCGAGGTCCCGCGAAGAGTGAAGAAATTGAATTGTCTAGGAAGTTTAGTGACAAAAGAAAATTCACAAACAGTAAAAATAGGCTTAAGATGCAACAAAACTTCTCAAATCATTGGACAGCTATCATCACTATTGTCCAACAAGGAAATAACTCTAGAGACAAAGTGGACACTCTACAATACAATCTTCCTATCAACGTTGTGTTATCAATGCCAGAAATGGATCCAATGTGCAAGAACAATAAGAAAAATAACCACTACCGAGGTGAAATATTTTAGACGAATGACAGGAAACAGCCTGAGAGATAAGATCAGAAATGAAGAACTGAATGGAAAGCTAGGAATAAATCCCGCCATAGAATATATAAAGAAACAACGGATAAAATGATTCGGTCATAAAACAGAAAGATAATAAAATAGAAAGACGAAAATACAACACAACGAGCCTTTAGTAAAAGTTACGAGAACACTAAACCCAAGGGCCGACCATAAAAACGATGGATTGATTGAATGTTAGAAATACTAGGAAACATAAAAGCAGCAGAGGCCAACAGAAAAGCAAAAGACCGCAGATTATATCTCCTCTCGACATGTCAATGCTTCGGCAATCAAAGCAAATGAGGAAGGAAAGAAGACGAAGAGCTATACTGCAACTTTGAGATGAATACAAGCAGCTGTAATTGTAGTAACTTTTCTTTAAACAACTCATTTCTGTAGTAACTTTTCTTTAAACAATTCATTTCTGTAGTAACTTTTCTTTAAACAATTCATTTCTGTAGTAACTTTTCTTTAAACAATTCATTTCTGTAGTAACTTTTCTTTAAACAATTAATTTCTGTAGTAACTTTTCTTTAAACAATTAATTTCTGTAGTAACTTTTCTTTAAACAATTAATTTCTGTAGTAACTTTTCTTTAAACAATTAATTTCTGTAGTAACTTTTCTTTAAACAATTAATTTCTGTAGTAACTTTTCTTTAAACAATTCACTTCTGTAGTAACTTTTCTTTAAACAATTAATTTCTGTAGTAACTTTTCTTTAAACAATTCATTTCTGTAGTAACTTTTCTTTAAACAATTCATTTCTGTAGTAACTTTTCTTTAAACAATTCATTTCTGTAGTAACTTTTCTTTAAACAATTCATTTCTGTAGTAACTTTTCTTTAAACAATTAATTTCTGTAGTAACTTTTCTTTAAACAATTCATTTCTGTAGTAACTTTCTATTTCGACTTTCCTTTGATCACGTTACGCACTGGTAGCATTAAGTAGGAGGGACCATTCTTTGTATGATGTATTTCTTTGTTCTGGCAGGTTAGCGTTGCTGGAGATGAGCTATATATTTCAGTGTTTATGTTGCCTGTTTCTTCTTTTATTTTGTTGTTATTGTTGCAGTTCTAATATAAATTACAAACAGCTTGGTTCAGAGTCATAACGGAAGTTAGACAAGGATGTATTTTGTCATCACACCTTTTTCTTGTGGTCATGGACTGGATCATGTGATCGGTTGTTGTCGACTCTTCTACCTTTTAGCTCCCAGTGGAGCATAAGTCTTCAACAAACACTTTCCAAGTCGTTCTGTTTTTTGCAATTCTTTTAAGATCATTCCATGTCTTCCCCATCATCTTCATCTCTGCTTCAATCTGTCTTCTCCAAGAATTCCTTGGTCTTCCTCTTTGTCTTTTCCCCTGGGGATTCCAAAAAAGGGCCTGTTGTGTAATACTCTCAGTTGGTTTCCGTAGTGTGTGTCCTATCCATCGCCATCGTCTTCGCTGTATTTCTTTATCCACTGGTATTTGACCGGTACATTTCCATAATTCCACGTTTGTGACTTTGTCCTGCCATTTCCATCCCTTTATTCTGCGCAAGCATCCATTAATGAAAGTCTGTACCTTCGTGATTGTCAATTTTGTTATTCTCCATGTTTCACAGCCATATAATAGAACCGACTTAACATTGGAGTTGAAAATTTGTATTTTTGTATTTAGCCTAATTTCTTTGGATTTCCATATGTTTCCCAGTGCAATGAAAGCTCCTGGAGATGAGCTATATATTTCAGTGTTTATGTTGCCTGTTTCTTCTTTTATTTTGTTGTTATTGTTGCAGTTCTAATATAAATTACAAACAGCTTGGTTCAGAGTCATAACGGAAGTTAGACAAGGATGTATTTTGTCATCACACCTTTTTCTTGTGGTCATGGACTGGATCATGTGATCGGTTGTTGTCGACTGACGAAGGGGAATTACTTGGGGTCTCACTAGACGTCTTGAAGATACTGACTTCGGAGATGATGTTGGACTGCTTGTCCACTGTCACCAAGACATACAATAGAAGACAGACTAGATCAGATTGCTAACTCAGTAGGACTGACAGTGATTGGAAAGAAAACTAACATTAGAAAGATAAGTGCTAAAAGTACCAAAAACGTTACATTCTAAGAATAAGACTAAAAGAAATGAATGACTTTAAATACCTGGGAAGCTAAAGTTCATAAAATAGCGACATGGAAAAAGAGATATCTACTAAAATAGGCATGACAATCCAGGCATTCAATATACTGGTAAACATTTAGCGTTCAACTAGTCTTTATCTCAGCACCAGAGAGTTTACAAGTCAAATGCGCGATCCATACTTTTATGTGGAGCAGAAACATGGACAATGAACCATAAGATAGAGATTCGACTAAGAGAATTTGAAAGCCGCTGTCTTAAGAAGATTCTAAACATCCGTTGGGATCAACACTTTATAAACAAAGAAGTTGTCAGAAGATCTGGCATTAACAACTTCAATCAAGAAGTGAAAAGAAGGCTTTAGAAATGGCTAGGCCACGTTCTACGAATGGAACGAAACAGACATCAGCACCTAGCAAGCACTTGGACACCACCTGGTAAACGAAGAAGCGGCAGATCTTTGGGGGCATGGCGACAAACGATACATGCCGAAATAAAAGAGGCTCTCATGTCCTGACGAGAGTTGACCAAGCTTGTTGCAGATCGGATTGGATGGAGAGCTCTTGTGAATGTCCTGTGCTCCGACCGTAGTTCTGAGGATTACGAATTAAGAAGAAGAAGAATATAAATGGTCCAATGTTAGTTAGCTATGTCTGTCACCCTATCAGAGCCTCACTGCATTATGTCAAATAACACGTTTCTATGGCAACCTGCACATTTTATTTTTTTTTACCTAGGTTTAGACTCGACATGATGAAATGGTTTTAGTCTCGCTTTTATTTTTATAATTTACAAACTGGTATATTTTAGTTTGCTTTCCCAGCGAAAGACACTTGGCCGAAACGTCAATATTGTCTTGCGTTTTCTATTTATACAGTGAAACAGCAGCCTCATTTTTCCACACACTGTTTCCACTGCCGTATTTTCCCTACAATCGTTTACATTGTCCACGGTGTGTACGAATGCGGCAGCTCTGGCTGTCTTTCTCAAGATCTCTCCGATTAGCGACAAGGCCTGCTACGGCATAACCCAGTAGCTACCCTTGTTCTCGTACACAGAGATATATTCCGTAGGCAACGCCCAGTAGTAGTCTGATCACGTGCCCGATTAGACTAGAAGAATTCTATGAACTTGGCTTCTACACTCAAGGTCACTAAAGCAAATTTAGAAAGCTGGTCCACGTCATCTTTTCTTACGGACGATTGAATGCATATCACTCTTACTGTTATTTGCCCGGACACTGGCATACATCAGTCACGTTAGCAATATGGTTAGGGTTAAACAGCAGCTATACGAATTAACAACCGAACAGGACAATTTCAATTTATAAAACAAACAGTCAGACAAGGCTGTGTTCTGTCACCGGATTTGTTTTCACTTTACAGCGAACATATTATGAGATCAATAGTAAACAAAAAAGGAATTGAAGTCAACGGTCACAACATAAATAATTTACGATATATGGATGACACAGTCTTAATAGCAGAGACAGAGAATGAGCTACAAGAAATGATAGATAAAATAGTGAAAGAAAGCAACGAGAAAGGTCTCAATCTGAATTGTAAGAAAACAGAAGTAATTGTTATATCGAAGAAACAATCATCACCATCATGCAGCATAAAAATAAACAAGACAAATCTGAAACAAATGCAACGTTTGAAATACTTGGGCACAGTGATAACATCAGATGGAAGATGCAACACAGAAATAAAAAGCAGAATAGCTCAAGCTAAAATAGCATTTCAGAAAATGAAAAATATCTTATGCAACAAATCTATGTCAATAGAAATGAGAAAGAGAGTTCATCGATGCTATATAGAACCAATTCTGACCTATGGAAGCGAATCATGGACAATAGACAAACAAATGAAAAGACGATTAGAGGCCACAGAGATGGAATTTCTCAGAATAATGTTGAAAGTTCCCTGGACAGCTAAAAAGACCAATGAGAAAGTTTTCAAAGAGGCCAACACAAAACGGGAGCTCTTAAAAAAGCACCAGAAAGAAGCAATGAACATTTTTCGGGCACATCATGAGAATCTGAAAGTTGGAATACTTGGTTACAACTGGCAAAATAAAAGGAAAGAGAGATCGCGGACGACAAAGAGAGAAAATACTGGATAGCTTGGTGTCATGGCATGGAAAACAGTCAACAACAGAACTCATACAATGCACTGTGGATAGTAAATTGTGGAAGTTTTGAAAATTGTGGACATGATCGCCAACGCCAATCGGTACGGCACATGATGATGATGACATACTTATGGATTTACATAAATTTGATCTTTTCTCGCTACATGATCATAGCTCTACATAAGTTTAATATTTCCAGCAGCAGATTTGGCCAAAGAATTTGTTTAAATGTTTCATGAAGATGTGCAGAACCGCTTCGTTAAGCCAATGTAATCTGGACAACTGAGATCGAAGAAAAGATGCAAACTTAAAAAATACACGCACACACACACACACACACACACACACACAGACGACTCAGTAAAAAAAACGTTCAAAGGACAAGTAAAACACAGATCATTGAGTCAGTACTTCAAACTAATAGACCAGTAGTAACTAATAAACCAATAGTAACTAATAAACCAATAGTAACTAATAGACCAATAGTAACTAATAGACCAATAGTAACTAATAAACCAATAGTAACTAATAAACCAATAGTAACTAATAGACCAATAGTAACTAATAGACCAATAGTAACTAATAGACCAATAGTAACTAATAAACCAATAGTAACTAATAAACCAATAGTAACTAATAAACCAATAGTAACTAATAGACCAATAGTAACTAATAAACCAATAGTAACTAATAGACCAATAGTAACTAACAGACCAATAGTAACTAATAGACCAATAGTAACTAATAAACCAATAGTAACTAATAAACCAATAGTAACTAATAGACCAATAGTAACTAATAAACCAATAGTAACTAATAGACCAATAGTAACTAATAGACCAATAGTATTTAATAAACCAATAGTAACTAATAGAAAAGATAGTAACTAATAAACCAATAATAACTAATAGACCAAAAGTAACTAATATACCAAAAGTAACTGATAGACCAATAGTAACTAATAGACCAATAGTAACTAATAAACCAATAGTAACTAATAAACCAATAGTAACTAATAGACCAATAGTAACTAATAAACCAATAGTAACTAATAGACCAATAGTAACTAATAAACCAATAGTAACTAATAGAAAAAGATAGTAACTAATAAACCAATAATAACTAATAGACCAATAGTAACTAATAGACCAATAGTAACTAATAGACCAATAGTAACTAATAAACCAATAGTAACTAATAAACCAATAGTAATTAATAAACCAATAGTAACTAATAAACCAATAGTAACTAATAAACCAATAGTAACTAATAAACCAATAGTGATTAATAAACCAATAGTAACTAATAAACCAATAGTAACTAATAAACCAATAGTATCTAATAAACCAATAGTAACTAATAAACCAATAGAAACTAATAGACCAATAGTAACTAATAAACCAATAGTAACTAATAGATAAATAGTAACTAATAAACCAATAGTAACTAATAAACCAATAGTAGCTAATAGATCAATAGTAACAAATAGACCAATAGTAACTAATAGATCAATAGTAGCTAATAGATCAATAGTAACTAATAAACCAATAGTAACTAATAGACCAATAGTAACTAATAAACCAATATAAACTAATAAACCAAATAGTAACTAATAAACCAATAGTAACTAATAAACCAATAGTAATTAATAGATCAATAGTAACTAATAAACCAATAGTAACTAGTAAACCAATAGTAACTAATAAACCACTAGTAACTAATAAACCAATAGTAACTAATAAACTAATAGTAACTAATAGACCAATAGTAACTAATAGACCAATAGTAACTAATAAACCAATAGTAACTAATGGACCAATAGTAACTAATGGACCAATAGTAATTAATTGACCAATAGTAACTAATAAACTAATAGTAACTAATAGACCAATAGTAACTAATGGACCAATAGTAACTAATGGACCAATAGTAACTAATAAACTAATAGTAACTAATAGACCAATAGTAACTAATGGACCAATAGTAACTAATGGACCAATAGTAACTAATAAACTAATAGTAACTAATAGACCAATAGTAACTAATAAACCAATAGTAACTAATAGACCAATAGTAACTAATGGACCAATAGTAACTAATGGACCAATAGTAATTAATTGACCAATAGTAACTAATAAACTAATAGTAACTAATAGACCAATAGTAACTAATGGACCAATAGTAACTAATGGACCAATAGTAACTAATAAACTAATAGTAACTAATAGACCAATAGTAACTAATGGACCAATAGTAACTAATGGACCAATAGTAACTAATAAACTAATAGTAACTAATAGACCAATAGTAACTAATAAACCAATAGTAACTAATAGACCAATAGTAACTAATGTACCTATAGTAACTAATGGACCAATAGTAACTAATGGACCAATAGTAACTAATGGACCAATAGTAACTAATAGACCAATAGTAACTAATGGACCAATAGTAACTAATAGATCGACCAATAGTAACTAATGGACCAATAGTAACTAATAGATCGACCAATAGTATCTAATGAACCAATAGTAACTAATAGATCGACCAATAGTAACTAATGGACCAATAGTAACTAATAGACCAATAGTAACTAATGGACCAATAGTAACTAATAGATCGACCAATAGTAACTAATGGACCAATAGTAACTAATAGATCGACCAATAGTAACTAATAGACCAATAGTAACTAATAGATCGACCAATAGTAACTAATGAACCAATAGTAACTAATGGACCAATAGTAACTAATAGATCGACCAATAGTAACTAATAGACCAATAGTGACTAATAGACTAATATACCTCTTTCAAGTTGACCAGGACATCCTTCATTAAAATATGTTCTTTAGAATCTTGACAAATGGTTGGTAGTAAGCAATCATGAGAAGTCAGTAATTTGATAAAAATGGTGTCTTATTCTGGATGTTGCTTTGCTGAACAGCTTCTCTCGTGGTTGAATCTGCCAATATTGGATAGACAGATCCAGTCACAGAATTAGCAGGATGTATTCGTGCTGCTTGGCCTTGTCTAATTTCTTCTGCTCATTTTGTCTTTAGAGTCTGATATCAACACTGTCTCGAAAGTTGTTGTATCTTGTTTTTTTTTAATTTTTTTTTTTTTGCTCTCATGAGCTACGATCTGCAGCCTGATTTTCCCAGTTTCTTTCACTGATAGAGAATTCCCTCAAGGAAGCTCTGCAAACATTCTTATATCACAGCACTAGTATGACCTTTGGTCTCTTTCCGTCCTTAATTTCGTCATAGAATATTTGTTTGGAGGTACGAATGTTTGCCATTCTTCTTACATAACCTAGCCACCATAGTCTACGAGTCCTAAATGGTGACATGATGGATGCTAGTTTGGCTCGTTCCTTTATTAATATACGCGAAAACGTATACAAGTGATGCACAGGTGTGAATCAAGTAAAACATATAATATATACATTCACTGCAACAACATCTGAAGTACATCAACTATGTGTTATAGTTAAAATTAAAGTTATTCGAAGGTACATCACTGCAAAGGAATGAAAATCCACAATTGTTCAACCGCCCGTGCCAGTGGAATCATCCGAATTAACCTATCATCGAATATCCAAACAAAGAAAGGCAGCTGCAGTCCTGATCGTAGCAAACACAGCACAGGTCAAAATACATAAGGCGTATCAGCATCGAGAGTCAACGCAGCTGAACTGTCTTTCGTCATACGATATCATCATTCATCGTACGCAATCTGAATATAGAAACACCATCCGGATGAAAAATCACAGCTCATGGTGTACACAGAGCACTAAACTCTGTAACTCCGGCAGCAAGCCAGACTTGGAATATGAGGAAACTGCAACAAGGAACACTTTTCAGTGTCCCAGTGGTTTCTGTCGCCTATCTGCCATATTGACCGGAAGTCTATGTGTTCAATTGTGAACTTTTGTTTAAACCCCACAATTGCAATGCGTGTATAAATATCAAATCTAGAATAACAATGATAGCAATTAATTACTATTTGCAGAAAACCGAGATTTTATAGCTTAATTTATTAATTAAGAAATCTCTACATTTCGTGTCCAAGAAATAAAAATGTAGCCGAATCAACATGACAATCTGCCATGGAAATAAAATTACTAGACATGGAAATTGTAAGAGAGAAATCGATCAACCATGACCACTGACGACAACAGACCGGAAAGTGTAGTCGGTCGCTGCAGATTGTGATGCTTGATGGGGGCGATCAATCATCGTGATCTGAGGAGAGAACATTGGAAATTTAACATGAACAAAGACGACTGGCATAGAACCAATCTTGTACGATACAGAGAGTCACACCAAATGAACTATGATTTGTTTAGCTGGAGGAGAATGCCTTGTGATTTTGTGTTATTTAAAATCTGTGGAAGAAGGAAGAGAAGAGTATAACTCAAGGCGGACAAGACTTGATGGAAGAATACCAACAAGGAAACTCTAAAACAGCATCACTTGACAATAGAAGAGGTGCTAAACCAACAATGAAATTATAAAACAGCATCACTTAACAATGGAAGATGTTGCAATACCATCACGAAAACTCGATAACAGCATCACTTGACAATAGATGAGGTGACAACAACAAGGAAACTCTGGAACAGCATCATTTGACAATAGAAGAAGTAGGAACAACAACAAGGAAAATCGAAAACAGTATCACTTGACAATGGAAGAGGTAGCAATACCATCAAGAAAACTCTAAAACAGCATCACTTAACAATGGAAGAGGTAGCAATACGATCAAGAAAACTCTAAAAAACAGCATCACTGGACAATGGAAGAGGGGGCAACACCAACATGGAAACTGTAAAACAGCATCACGTGACAATGTAAGAGGTGCTATACCAATAATGAAACTCTAAAGCAGCATCACTTAACAATGGAAGAGGTAGCAATACCATCAAGAAAACTCTAAAACAGCATCACTTGACAATGGAAGTGGTGACAACAACAACAAGGAAACTCTAAAACAGCATCACTTGACAATGGAAGTGGTGACAACAACAAGGAAACTCTAAAACAGCATCACTTGACAATGGAAGTGGTGACATCAACAACAAGGAAACTCTAAAACAGCATCACTTGACAATGGAAGTGGTGACATCAACAAGGAAACTCTAAAACAGCATCACTTGACAATGGAATAGGTTACCAGAAGAACAGGAAGTAGAGTTGTGTTCCTTCCTTGAAACTAACTCAAAAAGGTCAAGGACGATTTTGAGACGAGAGGAAGACACGAGCACATCTTTCATACAAGAAAAATATGATGATGGCGGCTGTCAGTTTTTGTTGCAAATTTGAGTTTCAGCCATCACTCTAGAAATTGTGGGGCATTTGTAGATGAAGATGACTGTCAGGGGTCTGCTGCATTCCTCTCATTTTACAATTTGATTTTCTGTAGAAGTGAACTGATAATATCAGGAAAATTTGATGGAGAAGGGGAAAAGAAGATGAGGATAAGAAGAAGAGGAAGAAAATAAAAATAAAAAGAAGAAAAGAGAAAAATAGAAGAGGAGGAAGAAGCAGATGGGGGGGGGGAGAAGAAGAGGAGAAAAGAACAAGTAGAAGGGAAAAGGAAAAGAACAAGAAGAAGAGAAGAGGGAGAGTAAGAGACAAGAAGAAGATTAAGAGAAGAAAAAGAGAGAAGAGGAGGAAGAAAAAGAGAAGACAAGGAACAATATGAGAAGAAAGAATATGAGGAAGAAAAATAAGAGAAGAAGAGGAAGAATAAGAAAGAAGAAGAATAGTTGAAGAAGAAGAAGAAGAATATAAGAGGAGAGAAATGAAAAGAATGGCAGAAGAGGAGAGAAAAGAAGAAGAATATAAGAGGAGAGAAATGAAAAGAATGGCAGAAGAGGAGAGAAATGAAGAAGAATATAGAGGAGAGAAATGAAAAGAATGGCAGAAGAGGAGAGAAATGAAGAAGAATATAAGAGGAGAGAAATGAAAAGAATGGCAGAAGAGGAGAGAAATGAAGAAGAATATAAGAGGAGAGAAATGAAAAGAATGGCAGAAGAGGAGAGAAATGAAGAAGAATATAAGAGGAGAGAAATGAAGAAGAATATAAGAGGAGAGAAATGAAGAAGAATATAAGAGGAGAGAAAAGAAAGTAGGAGAAAGAGGAAGAGAACAAATATGTGCATTTTCTAGCTAAACCTATTCTATTATATTCTATTCATGGACTCGGATTCAATACAATCGGAGCATCGCCATATCCGCTCCACTGTGCGTCCCAGCATTTCTCGAAGTGTATGCAGACTGATTGTTCGTGTAAGGTGTTGATTGTAGATGCATCTACTTTTCCCACTAAGCACACCGGATCCACCAGTCTTATTCTCTACCTTTAGACTCCTTAGTCTTTCAGTATATACATCCTTGTTCCATTCATGCTCTTTCACTTCTCTTAAGGAGTAAAGAACAAACTTGACGATATTCTATTTGTCCAGAGCTAGACCTCACTAAGTGTCGGAGCTATCAGCGAGGTCATCGACTATATCATCAACGTGTACGCCAGCATGTCCTGGACAGTGCACCCAGGTTAACGTGCTCATTGTAGAGACTTCCAGAAGCTGCATCCACTCCTGCCGCAGATACTGTATATCGATCTTCTGTAGCATACTTTGCGAGTCAGTCACCAAGACTGCGTGAACCACATTCTGCGCAACTAGTCAGGTTATCATCTCCATTACCGTTTTTATGTATCATTCTCATGTTTTAAAACTAAATTTAACCTACACCTGTGTTGTGTTTTAGAGAAAAAAAACTTTCGTGGAAATTTGTTTAAAATAAAACATATTTACAAATGTATGAATGTTGATGCTACATTGTGCGAAGTATTCAATTTTCTAACACAATTTTTAGTTCATTTTAAACTGTAACAAAAGCGTAAACAGTCCCCGTCACTCCACGTAGTGTATAAGGAATATGGCGCTAGTGACCAACATATAGACCTTTGACACATGATTTGTGGGGTAATGTGGTCGGTATTATGCTCGTGAAATTTTACTTTCCCCCAAAAAATTCCAGTACCCTTTTAAGGTTCGTGAACCCGAAAGCAGTCGATCAGGATCGAACACGGCCTCTTGTCCTTTATAATCCAACTCACTAACCACTGAGCTAATGTGGCTTCCAATTCGTCAATTAAAACATCCACTAAAATATTTAAATGTACAAAAAGAAAAGTCACTCACAGCCCATTTGAAAGTGTGCAAAATAGCAAAGTAACAAAAGTATCAGCGTCGGAGATAGTTGTGAAGTGTTAGACCGACCTATCACAGGCTGCTATATTCATCTTTTTATAACACTGCAGGGAGTACAGAGAGTCTTTTCTTATTGGTAACTGAGTGAAATCAACTCAACTCATTGAAACCTCATATCTACATGAGAACAACCATTTGCAAACATGAACCGAGTGTTTGTGTTTTCTTATCTCAGGAACAATCTTCCATGTCCTCAATGTATTTCTCACATCCCAGGCCAGCAACACTTCGCTGGCAAAGTTGAAACATTGACCGTCCTACAAACAAAACAATAAACAGGAGAAGGTATCCCATTTCTTCATTCTCTAAACTTTGCTTAAACTGCTTTGTGATTACTACACATCAATTCATTTGCCCACTTATTTGCACTGTCTCGTATCCAGCACCGCCCTTTTCACTGTCCTTGTGTTTACACTATTTAGCATTAATTCACTGCCCGTGTGTTTACACTATTTAGCATTAAACCAACAAAAAAGGAAAATCACAAATTCAGACAGCTCGAGCAGCTCAAGAACGACAAATGATATAAACCACGACACCTTTCAGGTATCAGTGAAAAGAGAAAAGAAGAAAAGAAGAAGCATTAATCCACTGTCCTTGTGTTTACACTATTTAGCATTAATCCCAACATACTTGTATTTACACTATTTAGCATTAATCCACTGTCCGCGTGTTTACACGATATAGCATTAATCCACTGCCCGCGTGTTTACACTATTTAGCATTAATCCCAACATACTTGTGTTTACACTATTTAGCATTAATCCACTGTCCGCGTGTTTAGACTATTTAGCATTAATTCACTGTTCGTGTGTTTACACTATTTAGCATTAATCCACTGTCCGTGTGTTTACACTATTTAGCATTAATCCACTGTCCGCGTGTTTAGACTATTTAGCATTAATCCACTGTCCGCGTGTTTACACTATTTAGCATTAACCCAATGTCCGCGTGTTTACACTATTTAGCATTAATCCACTGCCCGCGTGTTTACACGATTTAGCATTAATCCACTGCCCGCGTGTTTACACTATTTAGCTTTAATCCACTGTCCGCGTATTTACACTATTTAGCATTAATCCACTGTCCGCATATTTACACTATTTAGCATTAATCCACTGTCCGCGTGTTTACACTATTTAGCATTAATCCACTGTCCGCGTGTTTAGACTATTTAGCATTAATTCACTGTCCGTGTGTTTACACTATTTAGCATTAATCCACTGTCCGCGTGTTTACACTATTTAGCATTAACCCCAATGTCCGCGTGTTTACACTATTTAGCATTAATCCACTGCCCGCGTGTTTAACTGCTGCCCCCCATTAACTCGCTGTTTCAAAAAACTCCTCTCCCCCATTAACTCACTGTTTCATTAAACTCTTGTCCCCCATTAACTCACTGTTTCAATAAACTCTTGTCCCACATTGTCTCACTGTTTCAATGAACTTGTGTCCCCCATTAACTCACTGTTTCAATGAACTTGTGTCCCCCATTAACTCACTGTTTCAATAAACTCTTGTCGCTCATTAACGCGCTGTTTCAATAAACTTTTGCCCACCATTAATTCACTTTTTCAATAAGCTCTTGACCCTATTAACTCGCTATTTCAATACACTCCTGCCCCCATTAACTCTCTATTTCAATAAACTCTTGTCCCTCATTAACTCACTGTTTCAATAAACTCTTGTCCCCCATTAACTCACTGTTTCAATAAACTCTTTCCCCCATTAACACGCTGTTTCAATAAACTCGTATCCCTCATTAACTCACTGTTTTAATAAACCCTCCCCCCCCCCCATTAACACGCTGTTTCAATAAACTCTTATCCCCCATTAACTCACTATTTCAATAAACTCTTAACCCCATTAACTCACTGTTTCAATAAACTCTTATCCCCATTAACTCACTGTTTCAATAAACTCTTATCCCCATTAACTCACTGTTTCAATAACTCTTATCCCCCCCCCCCCATTAACTCACTGTTTCAATAAACTCACATCCCCCATTAACTCACTTTCAATAAACTCCTGTTCCCCATTAACTCACTGTTTCAATAAACTCTTATCCCCATTAACTCACTGTTTCAATAAACTCATATCCCCCATAAACTCACTTTCAATAAACTCCTGTTCCCCATTAACTCACTGTTTAAATACACTCCTTTCAACGAGCTACCTGAGGGATTTATTCCCGGAAAGAAAGATGATGTAGGGAAATGCTGACCAACCTGGCCAAATGTTTAGTGATCAAACAAATATGGACACTCAGTCCTAATTCTCTGCAAACCACGGGCTATGGGATGACCCTATCTTTTCTTTTCTTTCTGTAGACGACAATTATTATTCAACTGCTGGACAATGGGACTGGCAAGAGATGACAGATAGCACACCACATGATTGGCGATTTGATTGAAATGTTGAAGTACAATTAAATCAGTGGATTGAGAAAGGGACATTTCAAAGCATAACTTTTGCTATCAACACCTAACTTAAAGAGAGCCGCAATAGTTCAGTGGTTAGTGAACTGGATTGCAAAGGACAAGAGGTAGGATTCGATCCCAACCGACGGCTCCGGGCTCACCCAGCCATAAATGGATACCGGATTTTTCTCTGGGAAAGTAAAGCGGCACGGGCGTAATACCGACCACACTACCCCAAAAATCATCTGCCGTAGGTCTGTAAAATGTATGGTCACTAACACCATATTCCCTATACGCCACTTTACATGGGTACTTTACTTCCTTTTTTTTTTAACCTAACTTAAATAGTCAAAAAAGGACATGAGTTAGGGTTCGATCCCAACCGACGGCTTCCAGGTTCACCCAGCCTTTAACGGTACCGGATTTTTTTCTGGGAAAGTAAAGCGGCATGGGCGTAATACCGACCACACTACCCCAAAAATAATGTGCCGAAGGTCTGTAAAATTTATGGTCACTAACACCATATTCACTATATGCCACTTGACGTGACAGGGGCTCTTTACTTTACTTACTAACCTAACTTAAATAGCCAAAGAAATGAAGAAAATTATCATAAAGAAAATAAAGTAGTACTTCGAAAGAAAACTCGAATAGACAAGAAAAGAACAAGTCATAAGTAGCGATATAAGAAAGTGATTTACTGTTTGACTTACAGTAACAACGAGGCACAACAATATAAAAGTAAGGACATTTAATACGACAAAAACTTTCCTACTTTTCCTGATCTTTCTTTGGGAGAATTTGCGCGCAAAAGCATCAGTAAAAAGCAGACGTGAAAGAAGTGAACGGATTAATGAAGCACCAAACATCAGTAGGAGTACAAGTCACAGCTGTTTGTCACTGGTGCTTTAGTTAATTTGCTCATTTGTATCCAAAAGTCTAAATTATACTTGTTACTTCTATAAAACACCTAAATTTAGTAGAAGAAGCCATATCTTAAAATTGAAAAACAAATTGTTAATAAACATTGAATAAACATCCCTGGAAATTCTCAGATTTGCAAACCGTTGATGTTTTTGTTACGGGCATTAACTGAAACAATATCGTTCTCACATAAATATTGACTTCAGCTTAACTGTGATACATTATCTGTGTTTGTTATCACAAACTTAAACCACTCCCACAAACTACCAATTTAAAGAAAGAGTGGGATGTAATAGAATAAGAATATCTTTATCCACGTATGCCACACAACTTCCAAGATAAGAATTATAATGTCATTTTTAGATTAACACAAAAAGTTGTGTTTTACGAGAGAGATAACCCAGCATTGACCCGACCTTTTCATTGGCCCTCTTTATATCGAAAGACAACACAGGATGGGGTGGGGGTGGGACATTCAAATTAAAGTAAACGTAAGTCTATTCTTACACACACACACTTTGTTGTAGAGTTGTGTGCTAGAGTTAACATAATAAACTATTCTGGTGGATTTAGACAGACTTCCCATTAGCGTGAGAGCGAAGCATCCTGTTGTAGTAGACAGACAGACATATAGATAGACAAACAGACATAGAGATAGATAGATAGATAGATAGATAGATAGATAGATAGATAGATAGATAGATAGATAGATAGATAGATAGATAGATAGATAGATAGATAGATAGATAGATAGATAGATAGATAGATAGATAGATAGATAGATAGATAGATAGATAGATAGATAGATAGATAGATTGATAGATAGATAGATAGATAGATAGATAGATAGATAGATAGATAGATAGATAGATAGATAGATTTCCTTTCCTCACTTACATTTGACGTCGAGGGAGATATAGTTTTCCGTCCTTTGTTCTTCTGTTGGCTTCTCTTGCTGTAAGGTTTCCTTTATATGGTCCTTTTCGTCTTGTCAGACGGTCTAGTGGAGGCTATTGTGTATTTTTTTAGGTTTTGTTTTTGTCGAACAGCTTTTCTCGTGGCTAATTCTACCAATGTTTGACAAACACACATGGCCACAGAATGAACAAGTCAGGTCCACTGATCAACAGGGTTTACAATCCTTTTTCATGAGTCTTTTCTCTTCTAAGTCCTGTCTTAGAACAGTCTCAAATGATGCTATACCGTTCCTTATACATGCTCACCATGATGTGCGATCACTTGCCAGATGTTCCCATTCATTTTCATAGATGGAGAAGTCATTCAGGGATGATTTACATATATCTCTATATCATAGTTTAGGTCTGCCGATTTATCTTTTTCCGTGTGTTAGTTCGCCATTTCGTATTTGCCTAGGAATGCGATTTTCTTCCATTCGTTGGACGTGCCCGAGTCATCTTAGCCTTCGTCATCTGACCATCGACATGATTGTTAGGGTCTTAGCACGTTGCAGGACAGTTAAGTTGGTTATTTTGTCCTGCCATTTGATGTGCATTATTCGGCGGAGACATCCCATGTGAAAGACATTTAGTTTTTTTCTTGCTTTGAGTATGTTGTCCAGGTTTCAGATCCATATAATAGTGTGCTAAGCACACAAGTTTGATATATTAAGAGTTTGGTCTTCAGTGTTAGTCTCGTGTTGTTCCAGGCTCTTTCTGTGAGTTTGCCGAAAGTCGTCGCTGCCTTACCAATTCGACTGTTTATTTCATCATCAAGAGAAATGGTTTGTGTAATTGTGGATCCAAGATACTTGAATTTCTGTACTGCTTCTAGTGGACTATCTTTTAAAGTGATTAATAGAGGTTTTCACTTTGCCTACTTGAGAGAGGTTCCCTAGCTATTATAATATTCAAACAATCCGTCTTTTTAGCTGTCGATCGTTTGGCCTAGTGTTCCGCAACGTTTATTGAAGGCTTGTTGAGTGTTTTGGTCGTTCTGTCTTTTCACGTGGCCAAACCATTTTGTCTGTTTCTTCCATAGCTATCTATGTTATTAATAAGGCCCGATGGCTGAAACGAATAACCCAAAGTGTGTGATGTTTCCAGCATTGTGAACATTGGCAGTTGTGAGTAAAATGATGTTAGTCGTTTATAGTTCGGATTGTAGAAGAGGTCACATGATGTGCGTGATTCGAAATTTGCCTCCCAGCTAGCAGGCTTTTGTAGAACTATAGATGGCTGTTGTTTCTTTACGTATTCAATGGCGGAACTTATTCCTAGCTTTTTTATCAGTTCTTCATTTCTTATCTTATCTGGTTTGCTGTTTCCTGGCATGTGTCTAACACATGTCATCTCGGCAGTTATTATTTTTATTCCTCTTGTTGATTCTAGAGTCCAGAACTGGTATTGGTAGCACAACGCTTGGATGAAAATCGTATTGTAGATTGCCCGTTTGACTAGTGTTATTTCATTGTTGGACAATAGTGGTGATAGTTGTCCGATGATTTGACAAGTTTTCTTGCATCTTGAGCTTATTTCTGCTTCTTGTGAATTTTCGTTTGCTACTAAACTTATTTCATTCCACCACTTGTTGTAATTGTCTGCCGTCAATCGTTATGTTGATGTTCTATCGTTTTGTTAATGTTCTATGGTTATGTTGATGTTCTATCGTTTTGTTGATGTTCTATCATTATGTTGATGTTCTATAGTTTTGTTGATGTTCTATCGTTATGTTGATTTTCTATCGTTTTGTTGATGTTCTATCGTTTTGTTGATGTTCCATCGTTATGTTGATGCTCTATTGTTTTGTTGATGTTCTATGGTTATGTTGATGTTCTATCATTGTATTGATGTTCTATCGTTAAGTTGATGTTCTATCGTTTTGTTGATGTTCTATGGTTATGTTGATGTTCTATCGTTATGTTGATGTTCTATCGTTTTGTTGATGTTCTATCATTATGTTGATGTTCTATAGTTTTGTTGATATTCTATCGTTATGTTTATGTTTTATCGTTATGTTGATGTTCTATAGTTTTGTTGATGTTCTATCGTTTTGTTGATGTTCTATCATTATGTTGATGTTCTATAGTTTTGTTGATGTTCTATCGTTTTGTTCATGTTCTATCATTATGTTGATGTTCTATCGTTTTGTTGATGCTCTATCGTTATGTTGATGTTCTATCGTTTTCTTGATGTTCTATAGTTTTGTTGATGTTCTATCGTTTTGCTGATGTTCTATCATTATGTTAATGTTCTTTAGTTTTGTTGATGTTCTATCGTTATATTTATGTTCCTACGTGATGTTGATGTTCTATCATTTTGTTGATGTTCTATCGTTTTGTTGATGTTCTATCATTATGTTGATGTTCTATAGTTTTGCTGATGGTCTATCGTTTTGTTGATGTTCTATCATTTTGTTGATGTTCTATAGTTTTGTTTTGATGTTCTATCGTTATGTTGATGTTCTATCGTTTTGCTGATGTTCTATCATTATGTTGATGTTCTTTAGTTTTGTTGATGTTCTATCGTTATATTTATGTTCCTACGTGATGTTGATGTTCTATCGTTTGTTGATGTTCTATCGTTTTGTTGAGGTTCTATCATTATGTTGATGTTCTATAGTTTTGCTGATGGTCTATCGTTTTGTTGATGTTCTATCATTATGTTGATGTTCTATAGTTTTGGTGATGGTCTATCGTTTTGTTGATGTTCTATCATTTTGTTGATGTTCTATAGTTTTGTTTTGATGTTCTATCGTTATGTTGATGTTCTATCGTTTTGCTGATGTTCTATCATTATGTTGATGTTCTTTAGTGTTGTTGATGTTCTATCGTTATATTTATGTTCCTACGTGATGTTGATGTTCTATCGTTTTGTTGATGTTCTATCGTTTTGTTGAGGTTCTATCATTATGTTGATGTTCTATAGTTTTGCTGATGGTCTATCGTTTTGTTGATGTTCTATCATTTTGTTGGTGTTCTATCATTTTGTTGATGTTCTATAGTTTTGTTTTGATGTTCTATCGTTATGTTGATGTTCTATCGTTATGTTGATGTTCTATCGTTTTGTTGATGTTCTATCGTTATGTTGATGTTCTATCGTTTTGTTGATGTTCTATCGTTATGTTGATGTTCTATCGTTTTGTTGATGTACTATAGTTTTGTTGACGTTCTATCGTTATGTTGATTTTCTATCATTATGTTGATGTTCTATAGTTTTATTGATGTTCTATCCTTTTGTTGATGTTCTATGTTTACGTTAATGTTCTGTTTCTCTGTTCGATATTCATGGAAACACAATTATTAAGAAAACAATGCAACAAAAGTAGCTGACACAAACACACGCACAAACATACAAACACTCACATTACGCATTTCAGGGAGTGTTCTTAGCCTTCGTGAGTGTTCTGACAGGTCAAGGTTACAGGTTAATGCACGTTTTGTTTTCTCGTGCAAGGGGTGGGCGTGCGGTAAAGGGCAGGCTATCCAGACTGCAAGTTGAAGGAGTGGTTAAGACGAGCAGATTTTGGGAAGCCTTAAAGAAACAAGGATGTTTGTACAGCATGCACATAAACAACTGCGGTCTCACTTATCTGTTCATGAAGGTACGGGTGGGGAACGTCTAAGAGGGGCAAAGTTAAAGGTGAAGGATGTTAGGGAAGCTATAATGTCGTAGGGAGTGTTCAGCTTTATCTACTAGGCCACCAATGAGGAGGGTAGAGCTTCGTCATCATTAATATTTTCTTTACTCAGTGAAATATATGTCCATTAAGATTTTTAAAAAAATTATAAGTTGTATTGACAATGCTCTACCAAATATTATGGCCTAGATTTGAAAGAAATGAAAGGAAAAGAAAGTTGTTATATATTTTAGTGATGAAAGACAACTTAAACAACACATTGTTATGGTTAGAGACTTTACTCTGGAATAACAACATGAAATCGAACATATATAGAGAGGGAGAGGAGGGAGGGAGAGGGAGAGCGAGGAACAGAGAGGGAGAAAGTGAAGGAAAGAGAGGGAGAGAGAGGGGGAGACAGAGTGCCAGACAGAGGGACAGAGAGAGTGAGAGGAGTGACAGAGAGGAACAGCGAAAGAGAGGGACACAGAGAGAGAGAAAGAGAGAGAGGGATACAGAGAGAGAATGTCAGAGAGAGTGACAGAGAGGAACAGCGAAAGAGAGGGACACAGAGAGAGAATGACAGAGAGAGAGAGAGAGAGAGAAAGAGAGAGGGGGACACAGAGAGAGAATGTCAGAGAGAGAGGGATACAGAGAGAGGGACAGAGAGAGAGAGAGAGTGACAGAGAAAGAGAGAGAGGGAGAGATAGGGGAGAGAAAGGGAGAGAGAAAGCCATATAACACAATAAGATGAAAGCTTATGAATGAATGCCTGGTGTCTTGGCTCCGTTTGTGGAGTGTTAACAAAGAGGTCCCTGATTAAAACCTAGGCTATACAAACCACAGCTTAGGTCCTCAAAATCCGAGAGGGCCTCAAATTGTGTTTATACATGTATTGTAATCTTTGATAGAGATCTCTTGCTTTTCATTTTTTTTTTTAACAGAGAACCTCAAATTGTGTCTTAATGTAACCGTATATGGACTGAGATAACGTAAATCACACAATTGGAGATAGGGAGATAGCTTAAGTTAGGATAACAAGTTGTTTATCTCAAAGTAGAATAACCGTACATTTTTCAGATGCAGACAGAATAACAGGCAATGGACATTTCCTAGTTGTTATTGGGAAAGGTATGGGATGGCGGTAGATGTAACAGAATTGTAAGAATTATAATTAGACAGATGAATAGAAAGTTTTAGGAGAATGGAATTTCCCCAGTTGTTACTGGAAAAGGTGGAAATGATCACATGACTTGACCTGTCATGTCCAGGAATTAGGTTGACAAACAAACTCGCGGCAGGTCAAGTTGACCAGAGAGATGTTACTCTAAGAGTCATAGTAGCGTTGGTTTGGAACAAGTTAGTTAGGTCAACGAAGAGCCAAATTGGAGTCTTCTTTCGACAATTTTGACACAAAGTTCATAATTTAACCTCGCGAATTCTTATTGGGTGCGAGATAACTGTGCAAAGAGTAAGCCAATAAATTATTCAAATGTAACTTATGCCTTTAACATCAAACACAAGAAGATTTTACAGTTAAGTTAGATGAGAATCCTTATCAGAAATGTAAATTAGACAAGCTTACTTCAGCTTCGGCCGAGACTGCTAAGGGCAGTTTTGATAATAGTATGGAGTTTACAGTTCGTTAACTGAGGAGAATTAAGATCAACAAGAGTTAAAGGAAAGATCAGGGCAGTTAGTAGAGAGAGTTCACTTAGGAAGAGAATAGCAGTTACTTAGAATCAGTTAGGTGAGAAGTAGGTAGAACAATCACAGAAACAAGTGAATTAGAAACATAGAGAACAGTACAGAATATAGATAAGTTAGAGGCGGTGATTTAATTTAGTTGTGAAGTGTTTTCAAGTGAGATTCAGAAGTTGTGCTCCAAAGAACAACTAGTAAGTAGATTAAATATAATAAAATGAATACAAGACAATTGTGAATATAAGAGATAGAATTGTATATGTCACGCAGAGATCAAGCAATATCCACCGGCGATAAGAGATAGAATTGTATATGTCACGCAGAGATCAAGCAATATCCACCGGCGATAAGAGATAGAATTGTATGTCACGGACATTAGATACAGAGATCAAGCAATATCCGCCGGCGATAGCCTCATACATTCGTTAAATAAAGAACATGATTGACAATTAAAGTACTACCACTAATCATCAAGTGCCAAGAGAATGATTCAATAAACTTGAATGAATATGATTTTCATAGTCTGTGATTGTTGAGTACGTCAAGACTTTGTTAAAACGTTGTGCTGTTTCATATGTGTGATCTGTGTCCGATCAAGACAGAAGAGTATTACGAAAAGTTATATAAATAAGAAGCGAAAAATATAAAAATCTAGAACAACTACATGTACATTAATCTATGTATTAGACCTCTTAGTGTTAATTTTTTTTTTTAACAGAGAGCCTAAAGTTGTTTACAAGCACTAAGTTCAAATCTGGCCCTTCAACAAAGCTATTGAGTAACTTGTTAGTAACCTGAGAGGGCAATTGCCCTGGGTGTAACATTCTAATTTTTCGATGCGAAAAATGTGGAAAAAAATAAAGCAGTGATAATAAATAAATAAATCCATAATAATAAATATATAAAGCGGTAATAATAAACAAATAAAGCAGTAATAATAAATAAATAAGCAATAATTATAAATATATAAAGCAGAAATACATAAATGAAGCAATAATAATACATAAATAAGGCAGTAATAATAAATAAAGGAGTAATAATAAATAAATAAAGGAGTAATAATAAATAAATAAAGGAGCATAATAAATAAATAAAGGAGCAATAATAAAAAAATAAAGGAGCAATAATAAATAAAAAATAAATAAATAAAGGAGTAATAATAAATAAATAAAGGAGCAATAATAAAAAATAAAGGAGCAATAATAAATAAAAAAAAAAATAAAGGCGTAATAATAAATAAATAAAGGAGCAATAATAAATAAATAAAGGAGCAATAATAAAAAAATAAAGGAGCAATAATAAATAAAAAATAAATAAATAAAGGAGTAATAATAAATAAATAAAGGAGCAATAATAAAAAAATAAAGGAGCAATAATAAATAAATAAAGGAGTAATAATAAATAAATAAAGGAGTAATAATAAATAAAGGAGCAATAGTAAATAAATAATAAATAAATAAAAGAGTAATATTAAATAAATAAAGGAGTAATAATAAATAAATAAATAAAGGAGCAATAATAAATAAATAAAGAAGCAATAATAAATAAAAAATGAGTAATAATAAATAAATAAAGAAGCAGTAATAAATAAATAAAGGAGTAATAATAAATAAATAAAGGAGTAATAATAAAATAAATAAAGGAGTAATAATAAAATAAATAAAGGAGTAATAACAAATAAATAAGTAAAGGAGTAATAATAAATAAATGAAGGAGTAAAAATAAATAACTAGTAATAATAAATTTAAAAAGCAGGATCCCCATGCTCTAGCACAGGGGTGGCCAAATGGCGGCCCGCGGGCCGGATCCGGCCCGCCAGCCTAGTTTTCTTGGCCCGCGAAGCTCCACGGACTTACTTCATTTTTTACCCCTAATAGCGGATTTCTCCTGGTTTTAATCCGTGTCGGAGTTAACTCTTCTATCGTTCAAGAATACACAATTTGAAAATCTCTGTCAATTTCTCGCAACAGCTAGATTGGCAACATAATTTCAAATAACACACACACACACACACACACACACACACACACACACACACACACACACACACACACACACACACCACACACACACACACACACACACACACACACACACACACACACACACACACACACACACACACACACACACACACACACACACACACACACACACACACACACACACACACACACACACACACACACACACACACACACACACACACACACACACACACACACACACACACACACACACTGCACAACTAATGGTGCCGACAATATTCAAAGTCTTTGCTTCGAGTTGGTACCGCAAAGTTGCTTTATTGTCAGTGCGGTGATAGCGTCAGATCTTTGGCTCAACATTTGTCGTCTGGACTTGTGGTGGTTTCTCTTTCATTTCGCGGTAAGGGGTTAATGAGGTTGGGAGGGACAGGGGTGAGGGGACTTCGTAGCTCTAATTCTGTCTTTGAAGTTACATTCAAAATGTTTCACTGTTCGCCTTCATTCCCTTTGATCCCATCGTCTTGTCTTGTCCATAAAATGACTGCAACGTGTTTATTTGGTCACAATCTTTTGATTTCATTGTCAAACACAAGTCTGTGTATAACTGTCAAATCTGGACTTATTTTCGATAGTGGACCAACATTCTGTGACTTTTAACTTTGATGTGAGATTTTGTATTAAATCATGTTAAAACGTAGAAAAGTTGATTGTGAAAATCGCATATTTAAACCTGAATGGGAATTAGATTATTTGTTCATCTTCAATAAGGATAGTAAACCTCAGTGCTTAATTTGCGTTCAAGTGTTAGCCGTTTTGAAGGAATATAATTTAAAACGGCACTATGCCACACATCATCAAAACATGTATGAGAAACATAGCATTGAAGCTAGGAAGCTTTTGGTTGAACAGCTGAAGACAAAGTTTGAATCAACAGCAAAGTATGTATACAAAGGGCAATAAAATTAAAGAGTCATCGATCATTGCATCATATACAGTTACCTATGAGCTTGCAAAATCTAAAAAACCCTTTACTGACGGAAATTTTGTGAAGAAATGTGCGATTCAAATGGCAAAGGCATTCGGTCAAGAAAAAAGCCAAAGAATTTGAATCTGTGCCTCTTTCAAAACAAACTGTAGCCAGAAGAACAGAAGACATCAGTCTGCAACTGTCTCAAAGTTTAAAATCTTGTATTGAAAACTGCTCATATTTTTCGCTCGCGATTGATGAAAGTACTGACATCACTGACACTTGCCAGCTTCTTATTTTTGTTAAAGTTATCCAGGAGGATTTTACTGTTATTGAAGATGTGTTGAAAGTTTGCTCTTTGCATGACACTTGTAGAGGGACAGACATATTTTCTGCAGTTCATATTGCCGTAGATGAAGTAGGTGGTTTTGGAAAGTTGTCTGCAGTGTGTACTGATGGTTGCAAAGCTTTTATTGGTTCAAATACTGGTTTTGTTGGACTTCTAAAGCAAAACAAAATTAACGTACCTACATTGCATTGCATAATTCATCAAGAGGCCCTTTGTGCAAAGTCCATAAATCTAAAAGACACCATGGCTACTGTTGTGAAAATAACAAATTTGATAAGAGGAGGACACCAGTCTTTAAATCACAGGAAGTTTTTATCATTTTTAGAGGAAGTAGATTCTAGCTACGGTGATTTCCTGCTTTATACAGAAGTAAGATGGCTTAGTCGAGGGAAATGTTTAATAATATTTTTTGAACTGAAGAATGACATTTATGACTTCCTGCGAGAGAACTTACCATGCTCCATTGATCTTCAACATGCACTCAAAGACATTAATTTCCTTCATAATCTGGCATATCTCACAGACATCACACAACATTTGAACATATTGAATTTGCAGCTACAAGGGGAAAAGCAAACCATTTTTCAATTGATGGGATATGTTGATGGTTTTAAAAAGAAGCTGAATCTATTTAGACTTTCTTTGCAAAAAAATGATCTGTTCCATTTTTCAAGTTGTAAGCAGTTGTTGTCAGAGATAGAAAGTGCAAACTTCAGTAAGTACGCAGCTGACATTGAACATTTGATTTGTGAATTTGATCGACGATTTCAAGATTTTGAAATGTTTCGTCCGCAAACGGAACTTTTTAATAACCCAATTAAGTGCACAGTGGAGTGCCAGCCATCAGATCTTCAACTAGAGTTGTGTGACCTTCAGTGTGACCCCTTCCTCAGTACTGTAAAGGCATTAGGAGCTGACTTCTGGAAATTGCTACCAAATGAACGTTACCCGTGTCTGAGAAAATGGGCACTAAAGATGTGCTCTATATTCGGCAGCACATATCTCTGCGAGACAACATTCTCTTCCATGATGTTAATTAAATCTAAGACCAGGAACAGAATGACCGATTCGACATTGTCCCATACTCTCCGAATCGCCACGTCAAAAATGGAAGTGGACTTCAAATCTCTGGTGGAAAGCTGTGACAAGTCACAATCGTCGCACTGAGACATTAAAGGTAATTTTAAAATGAATAATTAATGGATTTGTTACAAATCAAATATGTAGTCAAAGTGCAAGCATTATTTATATATTACTATATCGCATAGGTCCCTACTGTCATTTTTGACGATATTCTTAAGTGTGGCCCGCGGGTCTTGGCCTTGGCTTTAATCCGGCCCTCGGGCAACCTCAAGTTGGCCACCACTCTAGCAGCTCAATCTGCCATACTGTAGACTCGAAGCCTCATTCACAAATTATCTCCACCTTCCATATTTGGGAATAAAACTTTCGATTTGTTCAAATATCTTCTTCACCCAATCTTTTATATCAACAATCCATTTTCTCCTATGTCCACCATTAAATCATCAACTATATTATATCAACAATCCATTTTCTCCTATGTCCACCATTAAATCATCTATCTATCTATCTTTCGTTCGCTCGAAGTATTGTCTATATCAGCAATGTCGTTTCCTGTATGAATGTTACTGTCTTTTGTAATTCTTGCAGTGGCCCATATAGTTTTGTCTGTAGTGTTGTATCTATGGGCCAATGGATTTTCCTCAGTCTACTATATTCAGTGCAGTCTTGAAGTATGTGTTCAGCAGTCTGTGCCTGTCCACATGTACAAGTAGTTGATGTGCCGATCTTGAATTTTGTATACATGTGACTATGGAGTCGATTGTGTCCTGTTCTTAGGCGTATAATGATAACTTGTTCATATCTATTCATATTATGAAAGGCATCCTGATATGGGGCTTGTGGTCCTCTGATTGATTTGATTATCTGTTTCTTATGATGGTATGTAACTGGTGTATCTAGTTGTGTGCCTGTTGAACCTTCCTTTGCCAACTGATCTGCTTTCTCATTTCCTGGTATTCCACAGTGAGACGGGATCCACTGCAGGGCAACCCTGTGGTGCTTGCAGAGTTCAGTCAATAAGGTCTGTAGATGTGGTAATTTTCTGGATTGTAGTGCCTGGAGTACTGATCTTGCATCTGTAAAAAAACACTACAGGCTGTGGGCTAAGATTACTGTTCAGCAGCTTTTCTATTGCTAACTTTATTGCTTGTATTTCTGCATCATAATTGTGACAATATTTCCCTGTTGCTATTTTATTCATATCCCTAGTGTTATTTGGGTACTCTATATATGCACCTGCTCCCCCATTCTTTACTGCATTCTGTGCTGATCCATCTGTGTACACACGGATCCATAGGTCTTGTGGGTATTCTTCATCCAGGAAACTGAGAGTTATTGTTTTTCGCTGTAGACTATTTTGTTCCTCTTTGTCAACTATTCCTTTCACTTCTGTCCGTATTTGAACTGATAATCCTGATTCATCTGTCCAGGGAGTCTGTTCTGGTATGGGCAGAAGGGGTTTAACAACTCTTGGCATGTCTGGTGTTTGTCTACTAATACGCTTGGCTTGGTGGATAAAACTGCTTCTCTTAAGTCGTCCCAATGCAAGATTTTGGAATCTGTCCTTCATTGGATGTCTCGGCATGCATACAAATTTTTCTGCCTGTATCAGCACCTTTGTGTCTCTCCGTTCTCTCAGTGCTGGTATCCTCCACAATTTCTCCATCTCCAATATTGGTGTTGATTTCATTGCTCCTGTGATGACACTAAGTGCCTGGTTTTGTGCTTTATCCAGTTCTTGCAATGTGGTGTTTGATGCTGAGCACCATGCGGATGATCCATATTCTAAATGTGGGCGTATACTCTGTTGGTAAACTTTACTGAGTATTTTCCCACTCGCACTCCATGTGGTTCCACACAACTTTCTTAGAATAGCCAATTTCCTCCTTGCTTTTTGGGTTGCCTTATTTATCTGCTGTTTCCAAGATAGTTTGTTATCAAATGTAACTCCGAGATATGTAGCTTGTATGTCTTCTTTCACAGGCTCATTGTTTATGTAGATGGCTCCTGCTTTTTGTTTTGGGGAGAGTGTGAAAAGTGTAGTACTGCATTTGTCTGTATGATGCTGATACACCATCTATTTGTCCATGAATTCAGTGCATTCATAGCTCTTTGTAGCAATTTGGAGGCCACTGTTGCATACTCCTCTGTGCACCACATTACCAAGTCATCTGCATACATTGCCACTTTGATGCCATGTGGTAGTTCAGTAACTAGGTCATTGATGTAGATCAGAAAAAGTGTTGGAGATAGTACCCCTCCTTGTGGAACGCCCTGGCGCAATAAGACCTTCTTACTCTTAAGACCATCCAGTTGCACTCTGGCTCTCCTGTTATGCAGGTATGCTTTGACCCATTTGTACATCCTGCCATTTACTCCATAATTTCTCAGTTTCTTCAAAAGCCCTTCCTTCCATACCTTATCAAATGCTTTCTTTAGGTCTATCCATGCTGCTAGTACCAGTTTCTTTTCTTGAAACGCGTCTACAATTTCCTGGGAAAGATAGGTTGCTTGATCTTCGGTAGAGTAACACTGTCTAAAGCCTGCTTGTTGTGGGACAAGGAGATTTTCACTTTCCAGATACCACTGCAGTCTGAGATTGATTATACGTTCCATTGTTTTACACAAACAGCTTGTAAGGCTGATTGGTCTATAGCTGGATGTCATTGAACCATCTTTTCCTGGCTTTAGTAATGGTATCATAATTGCTTCTCTCCATGCCTGTGGCACTCTACCTGTGATCCAGCAAATGTTGTAGATCTGCAGTAGTTTTGCTTTAGCTGCAGTTCCCAAGTTCTTAATCATTTCATTGGACACTCCATCACTGCCTGGTGACTTTTTCATTTTTAATTTGGATATTGCCAGCTCTAGCTTTCTTTGTGTAATGGGTGTTTCCATTACTTCATGTGTGGTCTCTTCTTGTCTTGCATTTTGTTGTTTTAAACGGGTCTCTTGTCGTTTTTCTAGGCTAGTTTCAATATTATTGTCATTTGCAAAGGAGTCTGCAAAGTAATTTGCTGCATGTTTACCTGTTAGAATGTTTCCATCCTTCTTCAGTGTAATTTTGGTGTTCCTTTCTGTACCCTCATCATTCAGCTGTTTTACAAGCTTCCACACTTTTCTTGTGTCTCGTTCAAGATTCAAGGACTCTGTTTTCTCTTTCCAGCTTCTCCGTCTGACTTGTAGTTTAGCCCGTTGAAATTTGGCTTTAGCATGCTGGTAGTTGTTGTGGTGTTCTTGGCAAGGGTTATTTTCTGCTTGCTTTCGAGATGTTTCCATGTCATTGTGTAGTTGCTCTAGTTCACTACTCCAGTATGGTTTGTAGTGTTTCCGTGCCCCTCTAGGTATTGTTTCACTGGCAGCTTGTATTATTAGTCTACTGAATTCATCAACTATTTTGTTGATGTCTCTATCTGTATTTATATCTTTAGTCAGTACACTGGTGTAGTGTTGATACATTTTCCAGTCTGCCTTTTTGTAATTCCATCTGGAGAGAGTGCTGCTCTCCCTGATGGCCTTATTTTGTACCACTAAAAAGACTGGTCGGTGGTCGCTGCCTCCAAGTTGTTTCCCAACAATTTGTGTGCTATTCCAATCCAGGTCTGGTGAATGGAAAGCAATGTCTGGTGTAGATGTGGTATGCTAAGAGATAGAATTGTATGTCACAGACATTAGATACAGAGATCAAGCAATATCCGCCGGCGATAGCCTCATACATTCGTTAAATAAAGAACATGATTGACAATTAAAGTACTACCACTAATCATCAAGTGCCAAGAGAATGATTCAATAAACTTGAATGAATATGATTTTCATAGTCTGTGATTGTTGAGTACGTCAAGACTTTGTTAAAACGTTGTGCTGTTTCATATGTGTGATCTGTGTCCGATCAAGACAGAAGAGTATTACGAAAAGTTATATAAATAAGAAGCGAAAAATATAAAAATCTAGAACAACTACATGTACATTAATCTATGTATTAGACCTCTTGGTGTTAATTTTTTTTTTTAACAGAGAGCCTAAAGTTGTTTACAAGCACTAAGTTCAAATCTGGCCCTTCAACAAAGCTATTGAGTAACTTGTTAGTAACCTGAGAGGGCAATTGCCCTGGGTGTAACATTCTAATTTTTCGATGCGAAAAATGTGGAAAAAAATAAAGCAGTGATAATAAATAAATAAATCCATAATAATAAATATATAAAGCGGTAATAATAAACAAATAAAGCAGTAATAATAAATAAATAAGCAATAATTATAAATATATAAAGCAGAAATACATAAATGAAGCAATAATAATACATAAATAAGGCAGTAATAATAAATAAATAAATAAAGGAGTAATAATAAATAAAAAAGGAGTAATAATAAATAAATAAAGGAGCATAATAAATAAATAAAGGAGCAATAATAAAAAATAAAGGAGCAATAATAAATAAAAAATAAATAAATAAAGGAGTAATAATAAATAAATAAAGGAGCAATAATAAAAAAATAAAGGAGCAATAATAAATAAAAAAATAAATAAATAAAGGAGTAATAATAAATAAATAAAGGAGCAATAATAAATAAATAAAGGAGCAATAATAAAAAAATAAAGGAGCAATAATAAATAAAAAATAAATAAATAAAGGAGTAATAATAAATAAATAAAGGAGCAATAATAAATAAATAAAGGAGTAATAATAAATAAATACAGGAGTAATAATAAATAAAGGAGCAATAGTAAATAAATAATAAATAAATAAAGGAGTAATATTAAATAAATAAAGGAGTAATAATAAATAAATAAATAAAGGAGCAATAATAAATAAATAAAGAAGCAGTAATAAATAAATAAAGGAGCAATAATAAATAAATAATGGAGTAATAATAAATAAATAAAGGAGCAATAATAAATAAAAAAGGAGTAATAATAAATAAATAAAGAAGCAGTAATAAATAAATAAAGGAGTAATAATAAATAAATAAAGGAGTAATAATAAAATAAATAAAGGAGTAATAATAAAATAAATAAAGGAGTAATAACAAATAAATAAGTAAAGGAGTAATAATAAATAAATGAAGGAGTAAAAATAAATAACTAGTAATAATAAATTTAAAAAGCAGGATCTCCATGCTCTAGCAGCTCAATCTGCCATACTGTAGACTCGACGCCTCATTCACAAATTATCTCCACCTTCCATATTTGGGAATAAAACTTTCGATTTGTTCAAATATCTTCTTCACCCAATCTTTTATATCAACAATACATTTTCTCCTATGTCCACCATTAAATCATCAACTATATTATATCAACAATACATTTTCTCCTATGTCCACCATTAAATCATCAACTATATTATATGAACAATCCATTTTCTTCTATGTCCGCCATTAAATCATCCAATATACGTAGGGAGGTCAAAAAGTAATGCACACCAATTTTTTTCTCGGAAACTTTTCGGGCGAAATGTGTGAAATTTTCACAGATTGTAGCTGAACATCCCCTTTACACTATCTATTTTTCAACATAATCTCCGTCCAAGCGTATTGCCTTACGCAAACGCGAAACTAGGTCATGAATGCCTCGTTTGTACCAAGTTTTGTCCTGCTCGCGTAGCCATTTTTTAACTGCACGGATCACACCCTCATCATTGTCAAAGTGTGTCCCACGCAGGAATTTTTTGAGTGGTCCAAACAGATGGAAATCTGAGGGAGCCAGATCAGGGCTGTAAGGAGGATGGGGCAGTACAGTCCAACCAAATTTGTTGATTGCTTCCCGTGTTACCAGACTTGTGTGAGGGCGTGCATTGTCATGTTGAAGCAACAAATCTGCAGATGGCTTATTAGGCCGAACTCTGTGGAACCGATTTTTTAGTTTTGTCAGTGTATTGATGTAAGCTGTCGAGTTGATTGTCTCACCTCTTGTCATTACATCAACAAGAATCACACCATCAATGTCCCAGAAGACAGTAATCATCACCTTTCCGGCTGATGGAGATGTTTTGAATTTTTTTCTTTTGGTGACTGCGGATGATGCCATTCCATTGACTGCATTTTTGTTTCAGGCTCATAATAATGTGCCCACGTTTCGTCACCGGTAACAATTTTTGACAAAAACATTTCTCCTTCAACACCGAAACGCTCCAACAATTCAGAACAGAATGTTTTCCTTTGAACTCTGTGATCATTTGTTAGGCACCGAGGAACCCATCGAGCGCAAATCTTTGAATATCCGAGAGTTTTAAAAATTGAGATTGCACTTCCCTTGCTGACTGTAAGCTGCAATGCCAATTGCTGACTAGTGATACGCCTATCCTTACGAATAATGCATCAGCCCGGTTTAACATGTCTGTGCTGGTAGCCGAGGCAACACGTCCAGAACGCGGTAAATCATGCAGCTCCACTCGTACACTTTCTGCAGCTTTAATTCTCTGAACCCAGCGACTAACTGTGCTCCTATCGACTGCAGAACATGTGTACACTGCACACAGTCGTTTATGAATGTTTGCCACAGTTTCTTTTTCCGCAACCAGAAATTCTATGACAATTCGCTGTTTGTAACGGACATTGTTGACAAGCTCCATTTTAACGGTTCATAGATTGCGTAATATTTATCAGAATGCTGTGCAATTTGGTACACATAATTGGAACATGTCATATTCCAAGTGTGCAAAATTTCATATTCCTATCTTTATTATTAGCCGAGAAAAAAATTGGTGTGCATTACTTTTGACCTCCCGTATTATTATATCAATAATACATTTTCTCCTATGTCCACCATTAAATCATCCAATATATTATATCAACAAAGCATTTTCTCCTATCTCCACCATTAAATCATCCACCTTATTATATAAACAATCCATTTTCTCCTATGTCCACCATCAAATCATCCAATATATTATATCAACAATACATTTTCTCCTATGTCCACCACTAAATCATCCAATATATTATATCAACAATACATTTTCTCTGATGTCCACCATTAAATCATCCAATGTATTATATCAGCAATCCATCTTCTCCTATGTCCACCATTAAATCGTCCACCTTATTATATAAACAATCCATTTTCTCCTATGTCCGCCATTAAATCATCAACTATATTATATCAACAATCCATTTTCTCCTATGTCCACCATTAAATCATCAACCTTATATCAACAATCCATTTTCTCCTATGTCCACCATTAAATCATCAACTATATTATATCAACAATACATTTTCTCCTATGTCCACCATTAAATCATCAACTATATTATATCAACAATACATTTTCTCCTATGTCCACCATTAAATCATCAACTATATTATATGAACAATCCATTTTCTTCTATGTCCGCCATTAAATCATCCAATATACGTAGGGAGGTCAAAAAGTAATGCACACCAATTTTTTTCTCGGAAACTTTTCGGGCGAAATGTGTGAAATTTTCACAGATTGTAGCTGAACATCCCCTTTACACTATCTATTTTTCAACATAATCTCCGTCCAAGCGTATTGCCTTACGCAAACGCGAAACTAGGTCATGAATGCCTCGTTTGTACCAAGTTTTGTCCTGCTCGCGTATCCATTTTTTAACTGCACGGATCACACCCTCATCATTGTCAAAGTGTGTCCCACGCAGGAATTTTTTGAGTGGTCCAAACAGATGGAAATCTGAGGGAGCCAGATCAGGGCTGTAAGGAGGATGGGGCAGTACAGTCCAACCAAATTTGTTGATTGCTTCCCGTGTTACCAGACTTGTGTGAGGGCGTGCATTGTCATGTTGAAGCAACAAATCTGCAGATGGCTTATTAGGCCGAACTCTGTGGAACCGATTTTTTAGTTTTGTCAGTGTATTGATGTAAGCTGTCGAGTTGATTGTCTCACCTCTTGTCATTACATCAACAAGAATCACACCATCAATGTCCCAGAAGACAGTAATCATCACCTTTCCGGCTGATGGAGATGTTTTGAATTTTTTCTTTTTGGTGACTGCGGATGATGCCATTCCATTGACTGCATTTTTGTTTCAGGCTCATAATAATGTGCCCACGTTTCGTCACCGGTAACAATTTTTGACAAAAACATTTCTCCTTCAACACCGAAACGCTCCAACAATTCAGAACAGAATGTTTTCCTTTGAACTCTGTGATCATTTGTTAGGCACCGAGGAACCCATCGAGCGCAAATCTTTGAATATCCGAGAGTTTTAAAAATTGGGATTGCACTTCCCTTGCTGACTGTAAGCTGCAATGCCAATTGCTGACTAGTGATACGCCTATCCTTACGAATAATGGCATCAGCCCGGTTTAACATGTCTGTGCTGGTAGCCGAGGCAACACGTCCAGAACGCGGTAAATCATGCAGCTCCACTCGTACACTTTCTGCAGCTTTAATTCTCTGAACCCAGCGACTAACTGTGCTCCTATCGACTGCAGAACATGTGTACACTGCACACAGTCGTTTATGAATGTTTGCCACAGTTTCTTTTTCCGCAACCAGAAATTCTATGACAATTCGCTGTTTGTAACGGACATTGTTGACAAGCTCCATTTTAACGGTTCATAGATTGCGTAATATTTATCAGAATGCTGTGCAATTTGGTACACATAATTGGAACATGTCATATTCCAAGTGTGCAAATTTCATATTCCTATCTTTATTATTAGCCGAGAAAAAAATTGGTGTGCATTACTTTTTGACCTCCCGTATTATTATATCAATAATACATTTTCTCCTATGTCCACCATTAAATCATCCAATATATTATATCAACAAAGCATTTTCTCCTATCTCCACCATTAAATCATCCACCTTATTATATAAACAATCCATTTTCTCCTATGTCCACCATCAAATCATCCAATATATTATATCAACAATACATTTTCTCCTATGTCCACCACTAAATCATCCAATATATTATATCAACAATACATTTTCTCTGATGTCCACCATTAAATCATCCAATGTATTATATCAGCAATCCATCTTCTCCTATGTCCACCATTAAATCGTCCACCTTATTATATAAACAATCCATTTTCTCCTATGTCCGCCATTAAATCATCAACTATATTATATCAACAATCCATTTTCTCCTATGTCCACCATTAAATCATCAACCTTATATCAACAATCCATTTTCTCCTATGTCCACCATTAAATCATCAACTATATTATATCAACAATACATTTTCTCCTATGTCCACCATTAAATCATCAACTATATTATATCAACAATACATTTTCTCCTATGTCCACCATTAAATCATCAACTATATTATATGAACAATCCATTTTCTTCTATGTCCGCCATTAAATCATCCAATATACGTAGGGAGGTCAAAAAGTAATGCACACCAATTTTTTTCTCGGAACTTTTCGGGCGAAATGTGTGAAATTTTCACAGATTGTAGCTGAACATCCCCTTTACACTATCTATTTTTCAACATAATCTCCGTCCAAGCGTATTGCCTTACGCAAACGCGAAACTAGGTCATGAATGCCTCGTTTGTACCAAGTTTTGTCCTGCTCGCGTATCCATTTTTTAACTGCACGGATCACACCCTCATCATTGTCAAAGTGTGTCCCACGCAGGAATTTTTTGAGTGGTCCAAACAGATGGAAATCTGAGGGAGCCAGATCAGGGCTGTAAGGAGGATGGGGCAGTACAGTCCAACCAAATTTGTTGATTGCTTCCCGTGTTACCAGACTTGTGTGAGGGCGTGCATTGTCATGTTGAAGCAACAAATCTGCAGATGGCTTATTAGGCCGAACTCTGTGGAACCGATTTTTTAGTTTTGTCAGTGTATTGATGTAAGCTGTCGAGTTGATTGTCTCACCTCTTGTCATTACATCAACAAGAATCACACCATCAATGTCCCAGAAGACAGTAATCATCACCTTTCCGGCTGATGGAGATGTTTTGAATTTTTTTCTTTTTGGTGACTGCGGATGATGCCATTCCATTGACTGCATTTTTGTTTCAGGCTCATAATAATGTGCCCACGTTTCGTCACCGGTAACAATTTTTGACAAAAACATTTCTCCTTCAACACCGAAACGCTCCAACAATTCAGAACAGAATGTTTTCCTTTGAACTCTGTGATCATTTGTTAGGCACCGAGGAACCCATCGAGCGCAAATCTTTGAATATCCGAGAGTTTTAAAAATTGGGATTGCACTTCCCTTGCTGACTGTAAGCTGCAATGCCAATTGCTGACTAGTGATACGCCTATCCTTACGAATAATGGCATCAGCCCGGTTTAACATGTCTGTGCTGGTAGCCGAGGCAACACGTCCAGAACGCGGTAAATCATGCAGCTCCACTCGTACACTTTCTGCAGCTTTAATTCTCTGAACCCAGCGACTAACTGTGCTCCTATCGACTGCAGAACATGTGTACACTGCACACAGTCGTTTATGAATGTTTGCCACAGTTTCTTTTTCCGCAACCAGAAATTCTATGACAATTCGCTGTTTGTAACGGACATTGTTGACAAGCTCCATTTTAACGGTTCATAGATTGCGTAATATTTATCAGAATGCTGTGCAATTTGGTACACATAATTGGAACATGTCATATTCCAAGTGTGCAAAATTTCATATTCCTATCTTTATTATTAGCCGAGAAAAAAATTGGTGTGCATTACTTTTTGACCTCCCGTATTATTATATCAATAATACATTTTCTCCTATGTCCACCATTAAATCATCCAATATATTATATCAACAAAGCATTTTCTCCTATCTCCACCATTAAATCATCCACCTTATTATATAAACAATCCATTTTCTCCTATGTCCACCATCAAATCATCCAATATATTATATCAACAATACATTTTCTCCTATGTCCACCACTAAATCATCCAATATATTATATCAACATTACATTTTCTCTGATGTCCACCATTAAATCATCCAATGTATTATATCAGCAATCCATCTTCTCCTATGTCCACCATTAAATCGTCCACCTTATTATATAAACAATCCATTTTCTCCTATGTCCGCCATCAAATCATCCAATATATTATATCAACAATCCATTTTCTCTTATGTCCACCACTAAATCATCCAATATATTAATTATATCAACAATACATTTTCTCTTATGTCCACCATTAAATCATCCAATATATTATATCAACAATACATTTTCTCCTATGTCCACTACTAAATCATCCAATATATTATATCAGCAATACATTTTCTCCTATGTCCACTACTAAATCATCCAATATATTAAACCAACAATCCATTTTCTCCTATGTCGACTACTAAATCATCCAATATATTATATAAGCAATCCATTTTCACATTTTTCTAAAAGCACGCCTTTACATGCCGTTTGTTGCCGATGTTTTAACATACTTGATCACCTTTTCAAATAAGAAAGTAGATCATGGATACTTATAGTGCATTCACGTTGCTTAGCATAAATGGAAGTTTACATTTCAATTTGTGGTAGAAAATGGAATATTAGACATCAAAAGTGTTAAATTGAAGACTGTTGGATACCTTTATTCTTAAAAAAGTGTACTTTTCTCAAAAATATGTCATATAAACATTAAATAAACTTGGCTATTCACAGTTTTGCTTTCTGTCTCAAATTGCGTTCATCATCATCAAGTACCGCGCCTTCTGACGTATGTGATCATGTACCTCCACAACTTTCGATCACGACAGTTATTTAACATTTCTGTTGTTGACCTTCTGCCAAGCCATTCTCTTAAGCTATCTGGTATCTTTTCTATGTGCTTTCCTCTATCTCTTCGTCCCTCAACTTGCCCAGTTGTTACAATATATTCAGGCTGTTCACTTCTCATTGCATGGCCAAAAAATAATGATTGTTTTTTTCCTAATGTTGGAAATTAGCTCTCTCTTTGCTTTGGTCTCTTTCAGAACTTTTTCGTTACACTTCTTATCTGTCCATGGTATTCTCAACATTTTTCTGTAAAACCACATTTCTACATCCTCCAGTGATTTTCTTGTCTTTTGTCATATTGTACATGATTCACATCTATATATTAAGACTGGTTGTACATAACATTGAAGAACTCTTTTTCTTGTTTCTATTGTCAAAAATGGATTGCACACTATCTTCCTCATTTTTTTGGAAAGCTGCTTTTGCCTGAGCCATTCTCCATCTCACCTCTGTTGTACATCTACCATCTCAGGTTAACAAAGTTACCAAATATTTAAATTACTTTACCTGTTTTAATATTGTTCCACTTGTCTTTATTTTGCTCTGAGGTGATGTCTTTTTCTTTTTTGTTACCATTACTTCTATCTTTTTGCTATTAAGGTTGAGTCTTTTATTTTTGCTTTCTTTCAACATAATGTCTAACATTTCTTGTAGTTAATTTTAACAAAATAAAACCAGAAATAAGTGAGGAACAATGTGGGTTTGTGAAAGAAAAGGCATAATTAATGTTATATACATCCTGAGAACATTGTAAAGAAATATATATATATGTTTTATAGACTACACAAAAGCATTTGTAAAAGTAAAGCATGTGGTAATAATCGGTATGCTGGAGAAATTAACATTCGATGGCAAGAATCAGTGAATCATAAAAAACATGTACTGGCAACAAATAGCAGCCATACGAATTAGCAACCAAACAGGACAGTTCCAATGTATGAAACAAGGATTCAGACAGGGCTGTGCTCTGTCGCCGGATTTGTTTTCACTTTACAGGAGCATATTATGAGATCAATAGTAGACAAAAAAGGAATTGAAGTCAACGGTCACAACATACATAATTTACGATATGCGGATGACACAGTCTTAATATCACAGACAGAGAATGAACTACAAGAAATGATAGACATAATAGTAAAAGAAAGCAACAAAAAGGTTTCAGTCTGAAAAAAAAACAGGAATCAGAAGTAATGGTCATATCGAAGAAACAATCATCATTATCATGCAGCATACAAAAAAGCAGGAAAAATATCGGAAACAAGTGCAAAGCGTCAAATACTTGCGTACAATAATAACATCAGATGGAAGATGCAGCGCAGAAATAAAAAGCAGAATAGCACAGGCCAAAGTAGCATTACAGAAGAATGTTAAGAATACCATAGACAGCTAAGAAGAGTTATGAAAATGTTCTGAAAGAGGTCAAAGCAAAAAGAGAGCTAATTTCCAATATTAGGAAGAAACAATTATAATTTTTTGGCCATATAATGAAAAGAGAACAATTGAAATATATTGGAACAACTGGGAAAATTGAGGGACGAAGAGATAGAGGGAAACAAAGAGAAAAAATACCAGACATCTTAAGAGATTGGCTTGGCAGAAGGTCAACAAAAGAAATGATAAGTAAGTGTCGAGATCGAAATTTGTGGAGAGACACGATCACCTAAGCCAGCAGGCCCGGTACTTTATGATGATGAAAGTAGCATTTCAGAACATGAGAAAAGTCTAATGCAACAGATCTATGTCAATAGAAGTCCGAAAGAAAGTTCATCTGTGATGCATAGAGACAGCTGACCAATGGAAACGAGTCTTGGACAGCAGACAAACAAATGAGGGGACAATTGGATCCCACAGAAATGGAATTTGTCAGATAAGCGTTGTTAGTTCCCGGGGCAGCTAAAAAGACCGATGAGGAAATTCTCAAAAAGGCCAACACAGAAATGAGCTCCTAAAAAACATCAGAAAGAGACAATCCACATTTTTCCTGCGCATCACAGGAAGAAGAGTGTTGGAGTGCCTTGTTGCAGCTGGCAAAGTACGGAGAAAGAGAGATCGTGGACGACAGAGAGAGACAATACTAGATAGCTTGGTGTCATGGCATGGAAAACAGTCAACAACAGAACTGATACGAGGCACTGTGGATAGTAGATTGTGGAAGGACATGATCGCCTACGCTAACCGGTTTGGCACATGATGATGATACACAAAATGTGAATTTCAAGAACAAGGAAAATGTAGAAAGATTGAGGTTCAATCAATTTAATAATGAAATGGCTAAAATTCTCAACTATTTGAACTAAAAATCCCACTTATGGGTTAAAGCAAGCAACTGCGCCATTTATTTTTTTCTCCTTTAAAATGGTTTTAGATTTGGTAATGTCTTCACAAATTCATTTGCATCTTTTCCCCTGACTGATACATGTGAGCAATTTTCTTGTTAGTAAATAAGAGACCTAACCTCGGAAGTCGCTTAGTGAACACTTGAACTACAGTTAGTGTGGAGAGAAGGGGTCGTGACATGATTATGACATCATTACTGCGTTTGTATGTTACTGATACTTTAGTTCATTTGCTCATTTGTGTCTTTCGAGGAAGATAAAACTCACACTATTCTTCTATTATGCGTTCAGATCGATTAGAAAATGTTGTATCTTAAGATATAAAAACCCTTATGGTTAAAAATCAACTATTGTATCCATCGAAACTTTCAATTTTTTTGGATTTTGCGTGTTAATCCATTAAAAAATTCAGTTCCTAGTCTCTAGGGACTTCGTCAGAGTTGAAAGCTGGCGAACGCAACAACAACAACAACAAACAATATATATATATATATATATATATATATATATATATATATATGTGTGTGTGTGTGTGTGTGTTATAGTATATTTATTATCAGTGATGGAAAATGTACAACTGAAATAAACAAAAGAATAGGAATGGCAAAAAGTAATTTTAATGTCATGAAGGACATACTAACATCAAACAAATAACACCAGAGCTAAAACTAAGAATAGCAAAATGTTACATCTTATCAATATTCCTATATGGTGCTGAAACATGGACAGTAAACAAGAAAACAGAACAGAGAATTGAAGCCTTTGAAATGTGGATATATAGAAGAATAGGTAGAATTAGATGGAAGGAAAAGAAAACAAACGATGAAGTCTTAAAACAACTAAAAATGAAAAGAGAACTTCTGAACACAATTAGAACAAGACAAATGCGATTCTTGGGCCATGTTAAAAGACACAACAGCCTACTGAAAGTAATCCTGGAGGGGAAAATACCAGGTAAAAGAGGCAGAGGCAGACCAAGATTAACATGGACGAGTAACATCAAAAGAATGACAAATCAACCGATGACAACCTGCACCATCAAAGCAAGAGATAGAACAGAATGGCGCTCCATGGTAGCCAACCTTCGTTGCGGAGACGGCACTCAATGATGATGATGATTTATTATCTTGATGTTATTGACTTGTTGGTATTATCTTTGTACTTCTTGACAACACATCACATTGATTTAGTTGACCAACACAACAGGTAAATTCATGACAGACTCTTTAGCTCTCATTATAAAATCATAATTAGTTTATTAATTTCTCTATTATCAGTCTTGGCTCATGACCGTGCACTTATCATAAATTAATGTTAATTAATTCGGGACTTCTCTGAGACAAATAGTCGGTGGATATGATCCGTCCCAAGCGCATATCTTTCATACAACATTATTCAACTTGATGAAATGTGAAACACAATTCTATGAATCTTTCAAAACACTTTCACAGCTTAAGTTCATAATATTCTCTATCATCTCTCTATCAATAATAATTTCTAAACTGACTTGAACTACACTTAGAGATTCCAACATCCTAACTAACTGTCTTCACTTTCTAATCTTAACTTTCTAACTGTTCTGACTATTCTAACTGTCTAATAACTAACTCGAACTGTTGACTTTCTACTCTTGACTAATTCATCTCTGTCTGTAACCTAACTTCCTTAATTCCTGTTGTGTTGAAGTTTTTATACTCCAACCACTCTCCACGTCTGAAAGTCAGGAGCCACTAAAATCGTCGCAAAGTGACAAATTGCGACTCCCTCCTGATCACTTGCAGTCTCGTGTCCGAGACTTGAACTCTACCACTGACTTGTGTCTCAACTGTCCCAGACTTTGACAATAACAGATTATTTTCGTGATTTCTATAACCTATTTAAAATAATGTTACCTCACGACTCTGACCTTTTATGGTAGCTGTTTACTGGGCAGTAAAGTCATAAGGTCAATGCGTGCGCTAGTCATGCGTCTATGGTCACTTCCACAACAACTTGTTGTGAATTGGTAACCCGCATGGAAATTGCCATGGACCTAACCATTATGTGTCGTCCAACAATTCTGGACATTACCTCCTTCCTCCCCACCTCTGTGTGCTACCCCTACATGATCTTTTACTCCCTTAACTTTGTTTCTACAACTTGTTATTCTGGAAAATTTCCATTCCTTAACTTATGTCCTAACTACTGCTGGTCGCTACCATTTGTTACTGCTATTAACTATTGAGAAGCGGGTAACAACTAAGTTACCCGCCCCCCATGCTCTCAATAACTCACTCTATTACATATATATATATATATATATATATATATATATATATATATATATAAGAATGTTGAGAGTACCATGGACAGCTAAGAAGAGTAATGAAGATGTTCTGAGAGAGGTCAAAGCAAAAATAGAGCTAATTTCCATTATTAGGAAGAAACAATCATCATTTTTTGGCCATGTAATGAGAAGAGAGCAACTGGAATATATTACAACAACTGGAAAAATTTAGGGACGAAGAAATAGAGGGAAGCAAAGAGAAAAAACAGACAGCTTAAGAGAATGGCTTGGCAGAAGGTCAACAGCAGAAATGATAAATAGCTGCCGAGATGGAAAGTTGTGGAGAGACATGATCACCTACGCCAGTAGGCCGGTACTTGATGATGATGATGATATATATATATATATATGTATATATATATATATATATATATATATATAAATATATATATATATATATAATACAATAGCCACAGATGTTATGTTTTGAGTTTGGTGTCACAAATTGAAACCACTTTAATAAAATATCAATTTTAAGAATAAGTTGAATGTATTCAGAACATCTTCATCCATAATTCCTGCAAAATGTTCAGAGGTTATAACTATAATGCCACTATAAGATGAAAACAAACAGCTGTGTTTTGCATTATGCTCACCCTGTTGGCAGGAGCTGAGAAGACAAAGATAGGGTTAAATAGGAATACAACTGAGATATAAATCCTAGACTCAGATGTAGGATAAAATTGCTCAAAGCTGAAATGTAATGAACACATAAAAGTGATGAAAACAAGAATTCCTTTGGAGAAATTCTTCAAGTAATGAAATAGTCTTCTGTAGATGAGATTGTAATGAGTATATGTGTTGTGCAGACAGTTCTAGCAGTTGAAAATCGTTGTCTATTTCGGGATTCCTTCCTTTCTATTACAAAACATTCACAGCTGTTGAGATAATATTAACGGCTGTAATAAACTGACTCTATTCTTCTGCACTTGCGGCCGCTCTTTGTGATCTGCGAAGTCGAGCCCTACACATTTCTTAATGACGTTTCTAATCTTTTCTTGAGTTCTTGAGGAGAGCTTAAGAGAGAAACAGTAACTGTTTCAATGCTCATCTAATTTATTTAATTAAATTTCAATGTTTATATCATCATCGATTTCAACTATACATACATCTGTCTATATGAACAAACAGTCAACAACAGAACTGATACGATGCACTGTAGATAGAAGATTGTGGAGGGACATGATCACCTACGCCAACCGGTATAGCACATGATGATGATATGAACAAAAATTACCAATTGGATGTTGTACTTTTCGCGAGGTCCAATACCTGAGCTTGTTAGTTGTTTATTTGGACCATATTCTTTTATTTTTAGGCGGTTTAGAACGCTAATGTCTTGTAGTATATGTTTGATTGTTGTCATTCTTTTTTTTTTCAATTTGGCATCCGTAATTAAATTTTATTCTCAAAGAGGCCAACATAAAAACGGAGCCCCTTCAAAAAAAACATCAGAAAGAGACGATCAACATTTTTCGGGCACATCATGAGAGGAATATGTTGGAATATTTGGTTACAACTGGCAAAATACAGAAAAAGAGAGATCACGGAAGAAAAAGAGAGACAATACTAGATAGCTTGATTTAAAAGCATGGAAAACGCTCAGCAACAGAATTGATACGAGGCACTGTGGATAGAATATTGTGGATGGACATGATCGCCTGCGCCAACCGGTATGGCACATGATGATGATGAATTACTTGTTATCAAATGAAATGGTTTGCAAAATTGGAAAGACTGCCCAGAGATCCTATACCACACAAAAGATATATTAAAAAAAAGAAAGATAAGATGTAAGAAGAGCTCAATGTAGACTCAGAGAATAGAATGGAGTGAAAACATCCAAGAAACGCTACAAGAACACAAGTCGACAATGGTTGAGAATGCCAGAAGGGCAAATACTTGAAATGTACATCTCTCTCAACAACCGATGGTCTATAAGAGAAAATTGAAAGAAAAAAAGAACGAATTACATGTTATTAGTCCGCAAATCGTAATTTGAAGAGAATGATTATATTTTTGTTTACTTACAATCCAGGGCCGTCTTTACACCATTTTGGGCCCCTGGGCATAGAAATAGTGTTGGGCCCCTGGGCAAAGAAAGAGTGCCCCCCCCCTTCCTCCCTCTCTGCAGGAATAAAAAATAAAAGGTTGATAATATTAAAAATGATGTATTATTTACTAATTTCAACAAAATTGTTGTTAAAACATGCAGTACAGCTGCAACTATGCAAGGTACCACGACACGAGCTCGCATACACAATTTGAACTCGCCACGACTTCAGGCAGCCGAGAGTCTTTTCAGGAATGTTGTATATTGTATATTCTTTGCTACAAACACAAAATAAATTAAACTGAACACTTCCTATGTTTTAAAAAATAAATTTTAAGAATCGCCGATTTATTTAAAATTCGGTAAAGTTTCTAAATTTACACCCTACAACATATTCGCATGGGGCCCCTAAGATCGTGGGCCCCCGGGCAAATGTCCAACGAGCCTATGGGTTAAGACGGCCCTGTAACAATCATCTACTTGATCATTGATATGTGAAAGCAAATTAGATCCTCTCTGGAGGAGATTCTAACTGATCACAGCTAGCTTTTGTAATGTCTTGTTTTGTAATAATAATGGAGTCCTCACTATTAATAGTTCTTAGAGTTTATGTTGATCATCTTTGTGTTCTTTTGCTACTCGGAGTACACGTGTAAGCATGCAACAGTCATGTACGTAAACAAGTAAAGTACCGCGTCACGACAAGTGACGTATAGGGAATATGGTGTTAGTGGTAACTAATTTTTATAGACCTTCGGTACATGATTTTTGGGAAGATGGGGTCGGTATTACGACAATCTTGCCTTGATGGTAGGACAGTTTTTATTTGTTGATTAACAGTTTTGGATTTCCGACAATCTTGCCTTGATGGTAGGACAGTTTTTATTTGTTGATTAACAGTTTTGGATTTCCGACAATCTTGCCTTGATGGTAGGACAGTTTTTATTTGTTGATTAACAGTTTTGGATTTCCGACAATCTTGCCTTGATGGTAGGACAGTTTTTAATTGTTAATTGACAGTTTTGGATTACCGACAATCTTTCCTTGATGGTTGGACCGTTTTTGTTCTTATTATCTCTCCTCTCTGATTTCTACAAATTCTCAAGCATAATCTCCTCTTCTTGGCGTTCACTCATGTAGGTAGACGTGATGTGTTCTGTCGCTAGTTTACGGCACAGCCGCAATATTTGCTCATTTACACGCGACACATTATCTTCGGCATATCTCTGAATTAACTTAACACTTTCCCCTCTTTATTCAAATAGTGGTAATCATAGGACTAAAGTCTATGGCAAAAACAGAACAACTCATTCAATCTATCTCTTCACCACAATGGTGTTATGGACCCAGAAGCCTGTGAAGTGACGCCCTTTGACCCACTTTACCACAATAGTGTTATGTTTCGAGAAACCTGTTTCTGAGACGCACTTCGACCCACATCAACATAATGTTGTAATGGATCAAGAAACCTGTGAAGTGACGCCCTTCGACCCACTCCACCACAATGGTGGTATGGATTGAGAAGCCTGTGAAGTGACGCCCTTCGACACACTTCACCACAATGGTGTTATGGATCGAGAAGCCTGTTTAGTGACGCACTTCGACCCACTTCATCACAATGGTGTTATAGACTGAGAAGCATGTCAAGTGACGCCATTTGACCCACTTCACCCAAATGGTGTTATGGATCGAGAAACATGTGAAGTGACGCCCTTCGACCCACTTCATGACAATGGTGTTATGGACCGAGAAGCCTGTCAAGTGACGCCATTTGACCCAATTCACCCCAATGGTGTTATGGACCGAGAAGCATGTGAAGTGACGCCATTTGACCCACTTCACCACAATGGTGTTATGGACCGAGTAGCCTGTGAAATGACGCCATTTGACCCACTTCACCACAATGGTGTTATGGACCGAGAGGCCTGTGAAGTGACGCCCTTTGATCCACTTCACCACAATGGTGTTATGGACCGAGAAGCATGTGTTGTGACGCCCTTCGACACACTTCACCACAATGGTGTTATGGATCGAGAAGCGTGTGAAGTGACGCCCTTCGACCCACTTCACCACAATGGTGTTATAGATCAAGAAGCCTGTGAAGTGACGCCCTTCGACCCACTTCACCACAATGGTGTTATAGATCAAGAAACCTGTGAAGTGACGCCCTTCGACCCACTTCACCACAATGGTGTTATAGATCAAGAAACCTGTGAAGTGACGCCCTTCGACCCACTTCACCACAATGGTGTTATGGACCGAGAAGCATGTGAAGTGACGGCCTTCGACCCACTTCACCACAATGGTGTTATAGATCAAGAAACCTGTGAAGTGGCGGCCTTCGACCCACTTCACCACAATGGTATTATGGATCGAGAAACCTGTGAAGTGACGCCCTTCGACACACTTCACCACAATTGTTTCTACAGAAGTTAGCAGCTGCCTGTCTACATTTCTCATGTTCTCTTAAATATTTTTTTCCCGTGATACTCCAAATTGCGAGTTTAAACACAGAACTAATTCTCTCTATCTCAGAATGTGAACACATTATCTAAAACGTTGATTCATGAGCTTTCCCTTCACAATAAATAGAAACAGAATTTTCTGCGACGCATATACAAGGCAAAACTATCTTCTCCGTCTTTGTTTCGTCTCGTTAGTTAGTCTTGACAGAATTACGTTTGCGCTTACAGTTTTTTTTCTCTGCGGTGAGTGTGATTCCAATCCTAGTTCTTCTGAACTAGACAAGCATTTTTTATTGAAGGTTGTTGAACCTCTTTCTGTCTTCCATTTACCTGTGAAAAAAACAGATGGAGAGGGCTGTATATCTCGTTCTTGTTGAACAGGGGTCTTCAAACATTATGAAATGAGGGTCGCACGCTTTTAACCATCATTATCATCATCATCATCAAGTACCGGGCTTGGCGTAGATGATCAATTCTCTCTACAACTTTCTATCACGACAGTCGTGACAGAACGCTTTAATGGGAAATATTAATTCATTATTTTTATTTAAGCCGTCACATCAAGTGGCGAATGGTAATATGGTGTTAGTGACCATAAATTTACAGACCTTCAGCACATTATTTTTTTTAGTAATATGGTATAGTGAAATGGACTACAAAGGACGATAGGTAGGGTTCGATCCCAACCCTATCGTGGCTCCCTCTTAATTAAATTACCGGTATATAAATAGTTACAGGCAGGAAATGTCAATAGAATTAGTAGACGACATTTATTGAAGGTCATACATGGAAACAATCCGGGGGGGGGGGAATGATAAGTCGACGGCTTTACGGTAATCAAAGTCAATACAAAACGATTTGACACTGCGGTGTTACTGCTGGCATTCTACAGGAACACACAGAGTATTCAACTTTATCTCTACATGGACACACAGTGTTCAACTTTATCTCTACATGGACGCACAGTGTTCAGCTTCATCTCTACAGGGACATATACAGTGTTCAAGTTTATCTCTACAGGGACATACATAGTGTTCAAATTTATCTCTACATGGACACACAGTGTTCAACTTTATCTCTACAGGGACATACACACAGTGTTCTACTTTATCTCGACATGGACGCACATTGTTCAACTGTATCTCTACATTGACGTACAGTGTTCAACTTTATCTGTACAGGGACATACGCAGTGTTCAACTTTATCTCTACAGGGACACACACAGTGTTCAACTTTATCTCTACATGGACACACAGTGTTCAACTTTATCTCTACAGGGACATACACACAGTGTTCAACTTTATCTCTACATGGACACACAGTGTTCAACTTTATCTCTACATGGACGCACAGTGTTCAGCTTCATCTCTACAGGGACACACACAGTGTTCAACTTTATGTTTACAGGGACACACACACACAGTGTTCAACTTTATCTCTACAGGGACATACACTGTGTTCAAACTTATCTCTACATGGACACACAGTGTTCAACCTTATCTCTACAGGGACACATCCAGTGTTCAACTTTACCTCTACAGGGGCACACACTGTGTACAACTTTCTTTGAATGGACCTACATAACGAATACAATTTATGTACAAGGACACTGCCCAAAATTCCTCCCTTTATAAGAAAGTAGATTGCCTATACTACTATGAGGTCGCAACTGGGATTTCTATGCAAATGAATCAAAGCTCAAGATGAGATCATCCAGAGTTTTAACAGAAATGAGAACTCTATTCTTTATTTAACTTTCTCGTGGATGTGCACAAATGGGGCGCAAAGGTATAAAAATGCGAAGCTGCTGTAAAGTTGATGAAAAATGAGGACCGCCATTGATGTTCTGTATTTGCATACAAGCATATAAGTGGACATGGGTTGATCACAGCTGCTTATTATAATCTAAAAGTGGCATTTTAGTTATAATCTTGAAAATAAAGTCTTGCAGCATTTTTTTGTTTTTGGGAGGGGGGGGGATAGATACCCTGAGTTGACTACATTCCACACATAATTAAAATTGATATTTTATAGGAGTGGTTTGAGTTCGTGACACCACACACAAAGCATGACACTTTTATCTCAAGTAAATATTTATGTATGGATGAAGTTCTAGAAGAATACAGCTTGTCATTTAAAAACAAAAGTTACGTTTTGCACAATTTGAGTGTCTGGGGCTGCAACATTCAATTCTAACAACAAGAGTTTGAAGTGTTCAAATATAACTTCTTGTACTGAACATGTAATAGCTCAGGCAAAAACAAGTTTGCAGAAGGAAAAAAAAATGAGGAAGATACCGCATAATCCATTTTTGACAATAGAAACAAGAAAAATCGCTCTTAAATTGTTATGTAGAACCCAGTTTTAACATATGGATGCGAATCATGGACAATGGGACAACAGATAGCAACATCACAGGAGGCTGTAGAAATGTGGTTTTACAGAGGAATGTTGAAAATACCATGGACAGCTAAGAAGAGTAATGAAAACGTTCTGAAAGAGGTCAAAGCAGAAAGAGAAACAATATCCAATATTAGGAAGAAACAATCATAATTTTTAGGCCATGTTATGAGAAGGGAACAACTGGAATATATTGTAAGAAGTGGGAAAATTGAGGGACGAAGAAGCGGAGAGAAAGAAACCAGACTGCTTAAGAGAGTGGCTTGGCAGAAGGTCAACAACAAAAATGATAAATAACTGTCGAGATCGAAAGTTGTGTAGAGACATGATCACCTACGCCAGCAGGCTTGGCACTTGATGATGATGATGATTGAGCATTAATGTATAATAGAAGATGAATGCACAATTGATATTTTTGGAAGGATACAAATGAGCAAATTAACTAAAGTGTCATTAACAAGCGGCTGAGAGGTATATGTGTGTACCTGTGTGCGTTCTCACATGGGTATATCTGCATATATATGTACATGTGTGCGTTCTCACATGGGTATATCTGCATATGTATGTATATGTGTGCGTTCTCACATGCATATGTACGCATAAGTATTGCTGGTGGAGATATAGTTGAGGGAACCAATACAGTCCATAGTCTGGTTGCTAACACTCCTTCTCCCCGCAAAATTTTAGAACCCTCATGTAATTTCACCTGCACTTCTGTTCGCTCCCACACCCTCCCCCTATTGTGTTATAGCCAGCCACGTCCATTTTTGCTTCTGACCGGCAAGCACTGCAGAGAAGTTTCTTTTGGTTCATTTTTAATATTACTTTCTATTTCCTTTTTATTTCATTAACATTTTGCCGTATAGTGTTTAACATTTGCTATATAATTGTATTTACCTGCATCTCTCTCTCTCTCTCTCTCTCTCTCTCTCTCTCTCTCTCTCTCCGTGTGGTCCATGCTGTAACCATACTATTTTGTCACTTTAACCCATGTGTAAAAATAAATTGTTTTGTGTTTTAAATGTCCATAATTTATATTTATGTGCATCTATATATTTAGATAAATATACACACACGTACACATTTATATTATTATATATTGATATTATTGTATATTAAAAGTATATATTTGTATTACTATGTATTTATAGGAGCCGCGATCGCCCAGTGGTTAGTGAACTGGCCTACAATTCCAGATTCACCCAGCCTTAAATGGGTACCGGATTTTTTTTATTTCTGGGAAATTAAAGTGGCATTGGCGCAAAACCGACCACATTACCCCAAAAATCATGGGCCTAAGGTCTGAAAAAATTATGGTCACTAACACCATATTCCCTACACGCACTTGGCGTGACGGGGCTCATTACTCTTACTTACTTACTATATATTTATATTATTATATATTTATATTCAGGGAGCCGCGATAGCTCAGCGGTTAGTGAACTGGACTACAAAGGACAAGAGGTAGGGTTCGATCCCAACCGACTGCTTCCGGGTTCCTTTAAATGGGTTCCGGATTTTTTTCTGGGAAAGTGAAGCGGCACGGGCATAATATCGACCACATTACCCAAAAAATCATGTGCTGAAGGTCTGTAAAATGTATGGTCACTAAAACCATATTTCCTATACGCCACTTGGTGTGACGGTGGCTCAAAGAGAGAGAAGATATATTTATATTATCATGTCGTAGAAATGTAGTTTTACATAAGCATTTTGAGAATACGATGGACAGCTAAGAAGAGTAATAAAAACGTTCTAAAATAGGCCTAAGCAAAAATAGACCTGATATCCAATATTAGGAGGAAACAATCACTATTTTTGGCCATGTAATGAGAAGGGAACAGCTGGAATATATTGTGACAACTGGAAAAATTGAGGGACGAAGGGATAGAGGGAAGCAAAGAGTAAATTAAAAAAAAAATCGAAACCATGGTTTTCTCGTGACTCCACCCTCCCCTGGTCTCTGAGTAGTGAGATCCGATGTAGGTCAGATTTGGGGTCTCGATAACCACCCGACTGGCCTACCGACGTTCGGACAACCCGTGTTCGATTCCCGCTGGAAGCAGTGTGAATTGTACTCGTGGTTGGAAAAAAATACCCCCCGCTGTCGACCCAGCCGCTGGCAGAAATGGGTACCTGGGTAGTACTCTGGGAAGGTGAGCAATGCCGCCTCGCACAGTGAGCTTCGATGTTTGAAGCGACACTGTCCAGAAGTCTCCGAACACTTCTGGATAGGCGGCCGATCACACATTGGTGAAAACTGGCATGCCAAGACGCTGATTCAATTCTCGTACTTTACCTTTACCTCTAGCTTACCTTTACCTTTAACTTTAACTTACCTTTACCAATATCTTTACGTTTACCTGTACCTTTATCTTTACCTTCACCTCACTCTAATGTCTGGCTCTCTCGGATGACGGCAGAAAGCAGGAGGTCCTGTGTGCTCACGTTAAAGAACAATTGACTGTTTCAAGTAGAAAATATTAGGCCTAAAATTGTCGTTGTCCAGGCAAACGTTGTTAAGCAAATCTACTTATACCAAAGACGGAAGTCTCGGCTCTAAAGGCAAAAATATTGTTGCTTTGCCGTAAATTAGCGACATAACGCATACACGCCCACTTAACTCTTTTCGTACGTTTCAACGCAATGTACGCCTCGCCGATTTCGGTCACGTACGTTTAGCGGCACAGTGCGTCACTCTCTATTTGATTAGTGTAAACTGTCATCAAACCGTATTCTTTTTACATGTCTTCTATCATCTTGGCAATGGTGAAATATAATTCCTTGATAAGTTATTTTAAAATTCATATATAATATGCCATGTGTTAGATAAATATATCTATCTCTATCTATTGTCCTTTCGAGCCGAAGACGGCACATAGGGCAGAACCACAATCTCAAAAACAGAAACCTTGCGTGCCAAAGTGGCACATATTGCAGAGATCACTGCTTCTAAAATCTATGGCGCTGTTTCAATAACAATACTTTTTACAATGACAGCTTGTCAAGCCATCGATCAACCTCCTTAGTCGCCTCTTACGACATGCCTGGAAGGTCACAGTGTCACTATTCTTTACTTCCCTCATAATGAGACCCCGGTAACACACGGGAGAGATAAATATATAGCATGTACATCGATATTTAGAACCATGAGAAATCTTCTCTCTAAAATCTCTTCCGTTGCACTGATAAAAAAAAAAACCTTCGGAATTGAAAATGTTAACGGGTGAACACTAAGAAAAACAACAATTAAAATCGAAAAATAAAATATGAAAATCACAGATAGAGTCTTGCTGGAACAGTTTCATAGCGAAACTTTTTTTGTGTCACTCACCTATTTATAGATTTACGTTTCAGCGCTAGCAAGAGCTAACTACAAGTTATTATATTCAAAACACTCGACGTGACTATGGAATGTGTTTTAGGCATTGCCAAACATGAAATAACATGAAAAATTACTTCACGGCTTAATCGGCTTCCGTACCCCGGTAATTAGACTTTACAGACAAATCGGTTTTGCGGTACACGCAGCTGCTTCCTAATGGACAGCATATGTTCTGAAAGGAGCGCTCACCGATTAATAATAAATAGAAAATAAGGCGTTACGAACTGTAAAATTAGATTTTTTTTACCTCTCAGATTTTCTGTTCGTGGCTTAGTTTATTATTTTTTTAGACATCCCTTCATTTTTAGCTTAAGACGCCATCCAACAACTGCTAATTTTAATCATTTGTATTTTTCCAGGAAGATTAAATACATATACCTCTTCCATCATATGTTTAAAGTGATTATAAAGAGCTCTATCTTACCAATTGTACATGTGTGTGGTTATAAATCATCATTTTTAGGCCTTGTAATGAGAAGAGAACAACTGGAATATATTGTAACAACTGGAAAAATTGAGGGACGAAGAGATAGAGGGAAGCAAAGAGAGAGAAAATAACAGACAGATTAAGACAATGGCTTGGCAGAAGGTCAACATCAGAAATGATAAATAGCTGCCGAGATCGAAAGTTGTGGAGAGACATGATCACCTACGCCAGTAGGCCCAGTACTTGATGATGATGATGTGGTTATAAATTGAATATTGCACTTCTCGAAACTCTCAGATTCGCCAATCTTTTTGTTACGAGTATTATCTACTAAATATCATTCATACATAAATATTGACTTTAAAAAAAAAAAAAAAAGTAAAGTACCCCCGTCACGCATAGTGGCGTATAGGGAATATGGTGTTAGTGACCATAAACTTTACAGACCTTCAGCACATGATTTTTGGGGTAATGTGGTCGGTATTACGCCCGTGCTGCTTTACTTTCCCAGAAAAAAAATACGGTACCCATTTAAGGCTGGTTGAACCTGGAAGCCGTCGGTTGGGATCGAACCCTACCTCCTGTCCTTTGTAGTCCAGTTCACTAACCACTGAGCTATCGCGGCTCCCTAATATTGACTTTAGCTAAACACTTTTACGTTGTGCGTGTCTGGTGTTACAAATTGAAACCACTTTTATACAACCATAATTGTTAAGAATGAGGTGGGTGTGTTAGGCTATGGACAGCTTCATCCATGAAAGCTATTAATTTTGTTAAATATTAGAACTAAAATGACACTTTGAGATGAAAACGAACAGCTGTGTCAGAGGGAAAATAAAAATATTCTTAAAAGAAGCAGAGAAAGCTAATAGTGAACTGGTAACATTATATGTGTATGGCCCTTTTCGTCTTGTCAGACGGTCTAGTGGAGGCTATTGCGTATTTTTTTGAGGTATTGTTTTTGCCGAACAGCTTCTCTCGTGGCTTGCTTTCTTCCTCATTTCACTTTGCCTACTCTGCCTGGGCACAGGGTATGGAGATAGTGCTTTACCCAGTCGCACTATCCCCCTCTCGACTTCGTTTCAAGGATTTGTTGTTGTTAAATCCTTGTAACATTATATAGTGGTTTGGGTAATCATCATCATTGAGTGCCGTATCCGCATCGAAGGTTGGCTACCATGGAGCACCATTCTACTCTGTCTCTTGCTTTGATGGTGCAGATTGTCATAGGCTGACTTGTCCATCTTTTGATGTTACTCGTCCATGTTAGTCTTGGTCTGCCTCTTTTACCTTGTGTTTTCCCTTCCAATATTACTTTTATTAGGCTGTTGTGTCTTTTAACATGCCCCCAAAATGTCATTTGTTTGGGTAATGCATCACATATGTGTGTGAGGAAACACGATGCTCCATGTTGGGCTAACATTTGATAACGAGACGAGCAAATGTGAATGTATGTAGGACCATGCTTGCGTTGTTTGGATAATTAAAGGAATATTTTGCCCTCTTCGTCATCCGCCCTTAAAAGGACGTTAGCCTCGAGACAGAGAGCTTGTGGGTTCAAATCCCGGCCGGCCAAACCCGTTGGGATTTTTATTTGTGATTTTTCTCTGCGGCAACCACCCCTGGTCTCAGCAGGGAGACCTGGCTTGAAATGTCAATTACTCATAACGGGAAAAAATGAGTACCTCCGAAGTCGGAGTTATCTGCCTGTGCAGCGAGGGACCCCTGTGCACACGGCTGCCAGGGTAAAATGGATTAACACGCAAAATTCATTTCCTAGTCTCTAGCAGGGTTGCCAATTTGGCTTTTTTTAGGCCAAATTCCACAAATCTGGCTTTTTTGGTTTTGTTTGGCCTAAAGAAATTCTTTGGCTTTTTTGGGTTTTTTGGCTTATTCCTGGCTTTTTTTTCTAAACCAGTAGTAAAAAAAAAGTATAAACCACAATTTCAGTAAAAGTTCTTTAAAAATATAATTATTTTGCTCCAAAAATGCATCAAATCATCTGACTTTAATAAGAATTTGGCGCACTTTTGCAAATTACTTTCACTTTCAGAATCCATAGGTCTTAATTCTTAATGTTTCATTCTAGGAATATTCTTCAAAATAGTTCATTTTCAAAATTGAAACAAAACGAACGTGTCGTGACTAGTCGTGAGTCGTGAGTCGTCGTACAGGAGTGTGCCTAGGACGTGCGCTTAACAAGTCGACTAATTATTTACATTAGTCTACGCTGTGTTTGATAAAGATATTACTTGTGTTACTCATGGCTTCTTCATCAAAGAAATGGAAAGCATCTTATGATAGCAATCGTAAGTACAATAGTATTTGGGAAGAAACATACCCATGGCTCATGAAAGCTTCTGATGGATCAGAGGCAGCATATTGTAAACTCTGCCGGTGTACGATTGTACCAAAAAGAGGAAACATCTCAAATCATGAGAAATCATCTAAGCACATGATGAGAGTTCCATCAAATAGTCAGACACAACTTAGTGTCACTCAAAGTCCTAGACAAAATAACGATAAAGTTAAAACAGCAGAGCTCCAAATTGCTGTAAGCATGACCTGCCACTGTGCAATTCGCACAATTGACCATCTGAGTGAAATTATGACAGCACATGGCCAGGGCAGTACATTAGGAAACATCAAATTGCACAGAACTAAATGTTCATGCTTAATAAAAAATATAATATCGCCAGCACTAAAAACGGATCTCATCCATGACTTTCAGGACAAGAAATACGCCATCATTTTAGATGAATCTACAGATGTTTCCACACAAAAATACTTGTGTATCTTAATTCGGTTTTTCAGTGAAAGAAAACAGGAAATTCTAACAGGGTATCTTGGGCTAATTCCCGTGCAAGAAGCAACAGGAGAAAACATATTTAATTTGATTGATGGTGAAATAAAAAAATGTGGCCAGAGTCTCACAAATTGCATTGGATTTGCATCAGATGGAGCGTCAAACATGGTTGGCTGTAACAACTCAGTGTGGTCTAGATTAAGAAATGTATCTCCTTCATGTGTACAGCTGAAATGTATTTGTCATTCTTTGGCACTTTGCATTTATTATGCAGTAGCTAAGCTACCGTCAAATATAGGATTTTTACTATCAGAAATACCGCAATGGTTTTCCCACAGTAGCCTAAGACGAGAAGCCTACAAAGAATTATTTACAGTGATGAATACACCTACAGAATATGAGTCAACCAGAACTGCTCCACTGCCTTTTGAGAAACCATCAGCTACTCGATGGCTTGTGCGAGGAAAAGTTATGTTTAATATTCTGATGAATTGGGAAGAGCTAAAGGCTTATTTCATGAGTACTGAATTAGCCCAGTCAAAGTTTGACACAAAATACAAAGCACGATTGTTAAAGGACATGATGTTAGATTATAACAATTACTTGTTCTTTGTTTTCGCAACACCCGTTGTGCAGGAATTTGAAAGACTCAATGGCCTTTTTCAACAAACTAAAGCTGATCCTCATGAACTGTGTCAAGAATTATTTTTACAAAAGGCAAGTCTTCAGAACAGATTGTATGATACAAATGGACAAAGAAAGGATATAAATCAAGTTGATTTTGGTATCAAATTTTTAACAGAATGTAATACGTTCCTACAAAAGAACAACAACACTGACGCTCATCACGAAATTAAAAATGTCAAAGAAAGATGTATGTGTATGCTAGAGGAAGCTCTCAATCAAATAACATGTAGACTTCCTTCGGCGAGTAATATATTTCAAAATCTATCAAAGCTGAGTCCACGGATTATTTTAAATCAAGCTTCGAGAGCAACGTTTTCAGACTTACCCTTCTTACACCTAGCAGGAAGTAACATCAGCACTATTGAAGAACAATACAGAAAAATTATATTGATTGATTGGAAAGAAGATACCATGTTTAAGAAAGATAGACTTCCTACTGACAGTGAACAGTTTTGGATTGGCATACATCAGCATCAGTCATTCAAAGAGTTAGCCAACTTTGCCCTAACTTGTCTGATCACCCCATGCAGCAATGCCATAGTTGAAAGAATTTTCTCCATTGTAACGTCAGTGAAGACAAAAGCAAGGAATAAGATGCAACTGCATTTGCTTGACTCTATTGTCAGGATTAGAGCAGAACTGTTGCTTTCAAACAAATGTTGTAAAGACTTCATCCCATCAGCAAAAATGCTCAAAGAATTTACATCAGAGAATTTGTATGCTGTAGAATCAGGTAGCTCTGATGCGGATGACGTTAATAATCTTGATCTGGAGAGTTTCATGTGATGTGAGTATAGCAGAAATGTTTGGCCTTTTTTTTGGCTTTTTAATTGACTATTTGGCCTAATTTGGCTTTTTTTCAACACTTTTTGGCCTAAAATCCAAAAATATATCTGGCAACCCTGGTCTCTAGGGACTTCGTCAGAGGTAAAAGCTGGCGAACGAAAAAAAAATTGCACGTTATGTGGGCGTGAATGCGTGGTGTTGTGGTTTGCAGTAGAATCGTGATACTTGCAACTTTCGGCTCAGAGTTATCTTCTCTCTCAATACCAACTCACCTGGCCAGACTAGACTGGTTAATCTGTTTCTAGGGGCACAACGAAGAGGTGGAGTATGATCTGCATAGCCCTGGTTCACTGATACTGGCGCAAACCATTAGCTATGATCCGCTAACAACTTTCAGCTCTGTATCTTAGCCCCATATGAACATGTATCGATACGTACCGACTCGATTTCTGATCGTCAGTGATTATGCTACAACGATTCCTGTGGGTGTTGAATGTTGTTTACTTAGAGCGAGATCAAAGGATATGTTTATTGCTGTGTTTATACGTTTCCGCATGTTTTATTTACTTTGTAAGGAATGCCACGTTCAGGTAAGCAATACATGTAATACTTTACAACATCGTTATATTTATCACTCTTGAGAGCTTATGTATCACAGTGGCAAACTCAAATACACTCAACTCACTCTTGGTGGCAAACTCAAAATACACTCAACTCACTGTTGGTGCCAAACTCAAATACACTCTTGGTGTCAAACTCAAATCAGTCTTGGTGAGAAACTCAAATACACTCAACTCACTCTGGGTGCCAAACTCAAATACATTCAACTCACTCTTGGTAGCAAACTCAAATTCACTCAACTCACTCTGGTTGCCAAACTCAAATCAATCTTGGTGGGAAACTCAAATACACTCAACTCACTCTTGGTGTCAAACTCAAATCAATCTTGGCGGGAAACTCAAATACACTCAACTCACTCTGGGTGCCAAACTCTAATACACTCAACTCACTCTGGGTGCCAAACTCTAATACACTCAACTCACTCTGGGTGCCAAACTCTAATACACTCAACTCACTCAGGGTGGCAAACTCAAATACACTCAACTCACTCTTAGTGGCAAACTCAAATGCACTCAACTCACTCTTAGTGGCAAACTTAAATGCACTCAACTGCGGTAAATGAATTGTTCTGTAACATTTTGGGGGAGATGGTGCTAGTGTCCATGTTTTTTAACGATCAGCCCGGCGACTATGTTTTTTGGGCAGTGTGGTCAATACTACGCCAGACTACCCAGATACTTTCCCAGAGTGTCAAGTACCTATTTTCAGAGCAGCGTTGGTCCGTTTTCTTTTAAAGAAAAAAAAAATGGGAAAATGTACTCGGACATCGTAGACATGATAACTTGCTCCTGTGGCGATAATTACAGCAGTTAATGATTAGCTGAAATATGTACTCAGTCAGATTAAAAGACCGCCACCATCATCATCATGTTACGTGTCCTTTGCAGGACATTTTATCTTTAGCCAGATCTTTCATGTCTTCTTTGTAAAGTTCAATATCTCTTTGATGTCTTGAAACCACCTTCATCTTGGTGTGCCCCAGTTTTGACTTCCTGGAACCGTATTTTCTATTATTGTTCTTCCGAGCCCATTGCGTCTTGTGACATGAACGTCATCATCACTGAGTGCCGTCTCCGTATCGACGGTTGGCTATCATGGAGAGTCAATACTGTCTCTTGCTTTGACAGTGTAGGTTGTGATAGGATGACTTGTCCATCTTTTGATGTTATTCGTCCATGGACTTGGTCTGCCTCTTTTACCTTGTATTTTCCCTTCCAATATTACTTTTAGTAAGCTGCTGTGTCTTTTAACATGGCCCAAAAATATCATTTGTCTTGTTTGTTTAGTAGCTCTCTTTTCAGTTTTAGCTGTTTAAAGACGCCATCGTTTGTTTTCTTTTCTTTCCATCCAATTCTTCTATAAATCCACATTTCAAAGGCTTCAATTTTCCTGTTCTGTCTTCTTATCTAATGTCCATGTTTCTGCACCATACAGGAATGCTGAGAATATATTACATTTTGCTATTCTTAGTTTTAGCCCTGGTATTATTTGTTTTGATGTTAATATATTTTTCATGGCATTAAAATTACCTTTTGCTATTCCTATTCTTTTATTTATTTCAGTTGTACATTTTCCATCACTGGTTATAGTATGTCCAAGGTAGTTTTAGTTCTGAACTGTCTCCATGTGTAATCATTCCACTTTGATATCCACTTGCAGGTTTTGAGTATTATCTTTGTTTATGATCATATTTTTAGTCTTGTTGATATTCATGTCTAATCCATATTTTTTGCTTGTCATATTTATTTCATTAAGTGATTGTTGTAGATCTTTAGGATTTTCTGCTAGTAGTACTATCTTACTTAGGTTATTGATTACCTTTCCATTAATGTTAAGGCCTGGCATCTCTGTGATGTTTCTAAAGATTTGCTCAGTGTATAAATTGAACAAGCTTGGTGATCGGATGCGTCCCTGTCTTACTCCTCTTTTTATATCAATGGGTGTAGAGTTCTCTTTGTTATATTTTATTATTACTGTTTGCTCCAGTATAAATTACATATTAGTCGTATGTGTGTATGACGTGGACATAGCATTTTAATCTCCACTGTAAGATGTTTGTAGGCAAATTCCTTTCAAAAGTGAAGTCTTTTAGCGTGAGTTCATTGCTCTTTTTCATTATACTTGGTGCCCTCTGTGTTCTTTGCCCCAATATACGGTTTCCAAGAGTGAGTTGAGTGTATTTGAGTTTGGTACCAAGAGTGAGTTGAGTGTATTTGAGTTTGGTACCAAGAGTGAGTTGAGTGTATTTGAGTTTGGTACCAAGAGTGAGTTGAGTGTATTTGAGTTTGGTGCCAAGAGTGAGTTGAGTGTATTTGAGTTTGGCACCAAGAGTGAGTTGAGTGTTTGAGTTGGTAGTTTGAGTACCAAGAGTGAGTTGAGTGTATTTGAGTTTGGTACCAAGAGTGAGTTGAGTGTATTTGAGTTTGGTACCAAGAGTGAGTTGAGTGTATTTGAGTTTGGTACCAAGAAGTGAGTTGAGTGTATTTGAGTTTGGTACCAAGAGTGAGTTGAGTGTATTTGAGTTTGGTACCAAGAGTGAGTTGAGTGTATTTGAGTTTGGCACCACGATGGGCACAGCCAGAAATGAGAAACTCAGTGGCCGTGTAAGAAGACTTGTCAACTAACATAGAACTGAAGTCGTCAGTCACTGGACACTGTGAGATTTGTTGAGGAAGGGATCTGAGCACCTATGGACATGTTTGGAGTGCAATTATGATGACCCACAAATAAGTCAATAACATGGTGCCCTTAGGATTTTTTGTTGTTGTAGCATTTTGTTTCAAATGAAACAATTTTCTTCTTTGCTGTTTCCGAGATTATCCATGATTCACAGCTATATGCTGCTATTTGGAAGTACATGCCCTCAATAGTTTAAAGTTCACTTTCTTGTTGGTAACAGCCAGAGAAACGAAAATGTTGACCCCACAGAAGCAAGCCAGACTATCATCCAGTTCGTTGTCCTTGCTGGACTATAAGTGTAACAAATGCTGGACTATAAATGTAACAAATGCTGGTCTATAAGTGTAACAAATGCTGGTCTATAAGTGAAACAAATGCTGGTCTATAAGTGTAACAAATGCTGGTCTATAAGTGTAACAAATGCTGGTCTATAAGTGTAACAAATGCTGGTCTATAAGTGAAACAAATGCTGGACTATAAGTGTAACAAATGCTGGACTATAAGTGTAACAAATGCTGGACTATAAATGTAACAAATGCTGGTCTATAAGTGTAACAAATGCTGGTCTATAAGTGTAACAACAAATGCTGGTCTATAAGTGTAACAAATGCTGGTCTATAAGTGAAACAAATGCTGGACTATAAGTGTAACAAATGCTGGACTATAAGTGTAACAAATGCTGGTCTATAAGTGTAACAAATGCTGGTCTATAAGTGTAACAAATGCTGGTCTATAAGTGTAACAAATGCTGGTCTATAAGTGTAACAAATGCTGCTCTATAAGTGAAACAAATGCTGGTCTATAAGTGAAACAAATGCTGGTCTATAAGTGTAACAAATGCTGACCTATAAGTGTAACAAATGCTGGTCTATAAGTGTAACAAATGCTGGTCTATAAGTGAAGCAAATGCTGGTCTATAAGTGAAACAAATGCTGGTCTATAAGTGTAACAAATGCTGGTCTATAAGTGTAACAAATGCTGGTCTATAAGTGAAACAAATGCTGGTCTATAAGTGTAACAAATGCTGGTCTATAAGTGTAACAAATGCTGCTCTATAAGTGAAACAAATGCTGGTCTATAAGTGAAACAAATGCTGGTCTATAAGTGTAACAAATGCTGGTCTATAAGTGTAACACATGCTGGACTATAAGTGTAACAAATGCTGGACTATAAGTGAAACAAATGCTGGTCTATAAGTGAAACAAATGCTGGTCTATAAGTGTAACAAATGCTGGTCTATAAGTGAAGCAAATGCTGGTCTATAAGTGAAGCAAATGCTGGTCTATAAGTGAAACAAATGCTGGTCTATAAGTGTAACAAATGCTGGGCTATAAGTGAAACAAATGCTGGTCTATAAGTGTAACAAATGCTGGTCTATAAGTGAAACAAATGCTGGTCTATAAGTGTAACAAATGCTGGTCTATAAATGAAGCAAATGCTGGTCTATAAGTGTAACAAATGCTGGTCTATAAGTGTAACAAATGCTGGTCTATAAGTGAAACTAATGCTGGTCTATAAGTGAAACAAATGCTGGTCAATAAGTGAAACAAATGCTGGTCTATAAGTGTAACAAATGCTGGACTATAAGTGAAACAAATGCTGGTCTATAAGTGAAACAAATGCTGGTCTATAAGTGTAACAAATGCTGGTCTATAAGTGAAACAAATGCTGGTCTATAAGTGTAACAAATGCTGGTCTATAAGTGTAACACATGCTGGACTATAAGTGTAACAAATGCTGGACTATAAGTGAAACAAATGCTGGACTATAAGTGTAACACATGCTGGACTATAAGTGTAACAAATGCTGGTTTATAAGTGTAACAAATGCTGGTCTATAAGTGAAACAAATGCTGGTCTATAAGTCTAACAAATGCTGGTCTATAAGTGAAGCAAATGCTGGTCTATAAGTGTAACAAATGCTGGACTATAAGTGAAACAAATGCTGGTCTATAAGTGTAAACAAATGCTGGTTTATAAGTGTAACAAATGCTGGTCTATAAGTGAAACAAATGCTGGTCTATAAGTGTAACAAATGCTGGTCTATAAGTGTAACACATGCTGGACCATAAGTGTAACAAATGCTGGACCATAAGTGAAACAAATGCTGGACTATAAGTGAAACAAATGCTGGTCTATAAGTGTAACAAATGCTGGTCTATAAGTGTAACAAATGCTGGTCTATAAGTGTAACAAATGCTGGTCTATAAGTGTAACAAATGCTGGTCTATAAGTGAAGCAAATGCTGGTCTATAAGTGAAACAAATGCTGGTCTATAAGTGTAACACATGCTGGACTATAAGTGTAACAAATGCTGGTTTATAAGTGTAACAAATGCTGGTCTATAAGTGAAACAAATGCTGGTCTATAAGTCTAACAAATGCTGGTCTATAAGTGAAACAAATGCTGGTCTATAAGTGAAACAAATGCTGGTCTATAAGTCTAACAAATGCTGGTCTATAAGTGAAACAAATGCTGGTCTATAAGTGTAACAAATGCTGGTCTATAAGTGTAACACATGCTGGACTATAAGTGTAACAAATGCTGGTCTATAAGTGTAACAAATGCTGGTCTAAAAGTGAAACAAATGCTGGTCTATAAGTCTAACAAATGCTGGTCTATAAGTGAAGCAAATGCTGGTCTATAAGTGAAACAAATGCTGGTCTATAAGTCTAACAAATGCTGGTCTATAAGTGAAACAAATGCTGGTCTATAAGTGAAACAAATGCTGGTCTATAAGTGAAACAAATGCTGGTCTATAAGTGAAACAAATGCTGGTCTATAAGTGAAACAAATGCTGGTCTATAAGTGTAACAAATGCTGGTCTATAAGTGAAACAAATGCTGGTCTATAAGTGAAACAAATGCTGGTCTATAAGTGAAACAAATGCTGGTCTATAAGTGTAACAAATGCTGCTCTATAAGTGTAACACATGCTGGACTATAAGTGTAACAAATGCTGGTCTATAAGTGTAACAAATGCTGGTCTAAAAGTGAAACAAATGCTGGTCTATAAGTCTAACAAATGCTGGTCTATAAGTGAAACAAATGCTGGTCTATAAGTGAAACAAATGCTGGTCTATAAGTGTAACAAATGCTGGTCTATAAGTGAAACAAATGCTGGTCTATAAGTGAAACAAATGCTGGTCTATAAGTGAAACAAATGCTGGTCTATAAGTGAAACAAATGCTGGTCTATAAGTGTAACAAATGCTGGTCTATAAGTGAAACAAATGCTGGACTATAAGTGAAACAAATGCTGGTCTATAAGTGTAACAAATGCTGGTCTAAAAGTGAAACAAATGCTGGTGTTGTTTGTCAACTAAGATTGACGGGACTTGCTATACATGTGTTCAAACAGCTTATTAAGTTAATTATGGTTTTTTTTTTCCAACTTCATGTTTTGTTAAATATAATTAATCAAAAGAGCTAATTTCCAACATTAGGAAGAAACAATCAGCATTTTTTGGCCATGTAATGAGAAGAGAACAGCTGGAATATATTTAACAACTGGGAAAATTGAGGGACGAAGAGATAGAGGGAAGCAAAGAGAAAAGATACCAGACAGCTTAAGAGAATGGCTTTGGCATAAGGTCAACAACAGAAATGATAAGTAACTGTCGTGATCAATAGTTGTGGAGAGACATGATCACCTACGTCAGCAGGCCCGGTACTTGATGATGAATTAATCATTGCATAAAGCATTGCATTATAACATGCTCCAGAAATATATGGCAGAACACATAACGCTGACCCAGTATCAATAGCAACCGCAACAAGGGAACCATCAATACTTATCCACATGAATATATACACTGATGGTACATCGACATAGGCTGCTACCAAAGCTGGATAAGGAATTATAATACAGTGTCCAGATTGAAACGACATGGCCCATGTAGTGAAGTCTGCAACAATTATGAACGAAGCAGGAATAACAGTTAAAGAAACATCGGTGTATCACCTGGATACTGTTTTTTTATACCAAAACAATTAGAGAAAAGAAACATCGGTGTATCGCCTGGATACTGGTTTTTTTTATACCAAAACAATTAGAGAAAAGAAACATCGGTGTATCGCCTGGATACTGTTTTTTTTATACCAAAACAATTCGAGAAAAGAAACATCGGTGTATCGCCTGGATACTGTTTTTTTTTATACCAAAACAATTAGAGAAAAGAAACATCGGTGTATCACCTGGATACTGTTTTTTTTATACCAAAACAATTAGAGAAAAGAAATAGTCATGTTTTGTGCTGAGACTGCTATGATGGGGACTACAGTTACCTTTCTTTGTTTGGGAGATGAGATATTAATTCGGATGATTCCACTGGCACGGGCGGTTGAGCAATTATGGATTTTAATTCGTTTGCAGTGATACCGGGGGCCTTCCATAACCAAAGAACACATTACAAATTCATTTTTGTCATTCTAATCTATTACATGTTTACTTATTCCAAATCAGCCCTGCCGGCTCTAGGAAGTAACACAAACAAACCAGAACTCACACAGCTCACCATAGACATAGATAACTTCATTAACAAATATGACATAAGGATAGTGATGCAATGTATCCCAGGATACACCAGGAATTGATGTGGCAGATACATTTGCTAAGAGAGAATAAAGATAAGAGTTTCAACACAGCCAAACAAATCATAAACTACAGCAGTAGAGAGGACTGGCTGAATGGATGAGAAAAACAGGGAGAACTTTTTAAATACACGACAAGGCCAAACCCTCCACAATAACATTAACACCCTAAAAGAAGAGACTAAATCACCATCTTCAGACTGAGAACTGGTCATGTACCACTTAACAACCATATCAATAGAATACAGAACTCCAATACTGAAACCAAACTTCAGTGTCCACTCTGTGAACACCCGTTTGACTGTCCAAAGCTCACTAATGTCAAAGCAACTCTACCTCCTCAAAGATTGGATAAATAAAATACATTTAGCTGAGACACAAGGGAACTCATGCATGTATCACTTTAGTTGTGACAAAAGGCATCAGCTTATAGGTCTGTGTATCCATAACAACACTTGACTCAACCATATGTGGTGAAACAAAAGCATCTCCCTAATAACTAAGCTCAAACTATCATCATCATCACGTACAATACCTACTGACGTAGGTGATCATGTCTCTCCACAACTTTCGATATCAACATTTATTTATCATTTCTGTTGACCTTCACTGATCCTCAACAATCAAAACTATACCAATCTCTATCAAATTATCAGACTGTGCCCTTTCAGTAACAGAGCTGACTGCAAGGGTCAGGATCAGCGAACAACAGAGCTGACTGCAAGGGTCAGGATCAGCAAACAACAGAGCTGACTGCAAAGGTCAGGATCAGCTTTCTGACAAGCCATTCTCCTAAGCTGTCTGATACTTTTTCTCTTTGCTTTCCTCTATCTCGACATCCCTCAACTTTTCCAGTTGTCACAATATACAGCCGTTCCCTTTTCATTTCACATATATAAAGAACATCACCAATAAAGCAACGTGTAAAAGAATCCAATGACCCACTGGACCAATAAAAGACTAGACACTGTTAATAATAAAAGAGTGGAAATTGACTTGGTATGGACACATCACTCTGTCCATGTGCTTGTCAAAGCCATTCTGCAAGGAACAGTACCAGGCAAGAGAAAAGATGGCTGCATAACATCAGAGAATGGACAGAAATGTCATCCATTGTATCACAGAAAGCTGCTCTAAATTGAAACTATTGGAAGCAAATTGTGAAATTATCTCTGGTTTCTCATCGACCGACGAGGTTACTGGATAATTGATATAAAATTATCCTGGAGAAGAAAACTTGAAAGAGAAGGCTAAATAACATCAAATCTTGCGGTCAGAGCTACAGTAGTATTTTCTAAATGGAATAAAACACAATTCAAGGAAATAAAATACTGAACACTGTACGTATGTCCATTTATTCCATCAGTTCTCTTTTAAAAGCATGAAAAATATCAATGAGTACAAGATCTAATCTCCTTCAATCATTTTCTAAACCTTCAAATGTGAATCTGATACAAGAACATGCACTAGTTTGTTACAAGTTTGTCAAATGTGTGCTAATTGGGGCTATTATTTGTTACAGAAATCAAGTCAACAACACAAGAGAGTATATTTTGTGGATTGAGACTGCCTAGTGTTTGGATATTTTAGGAAGTAGTTTTATGTAACAGTCTCATCTTCTACCATTTTGGGCTACATCAACTCTCAACATCTGGTCTCAAGGCAACAGTAGCTTTACCAGACTTTGATTTCTTGACTACATTAAAAGTCTCAGTTGTTAATTTATGGGCTACAGTAGCCGACTGAAATATTTCTGATCTATGAACTACAGTGCCTCAAAATGTGAACAATCAAAACTATACCAATCTCTATCAAATTAATCAGACTGTGCCCATTCAGTAACAGAGCTGACTGCAAGGGTCAGAATCAGCGAACAACAGAGCTGACTGCAAGGGTCAGGATCAGCGAAGAACAGAGCTGACTGCAAGGGTCAGGATCAGCGAAGAACAGAGCTGACTGCAAGGGTCAGGATCAGCGAACAGATCAGATCAAGACCCTTGTGCAACCCACAATGGTACTCTTGGTAAAAACTTCCTAGCCTGGATGTTGGGCCAAAAGGTGTAAATAAAAAACACAATGCATCTACGCCCACTATTATTATTTATATGCTTAATACATTGATGTACCCACTTATATTACACCTGTCATTTAAAGGGTGAATAATGAAGTGGACTATTCAGTCTTTTTTAGTGGATGAACACCAAGAAGAGAATCAGTCTTAGTCTATAATTTCTGGACTACAGTAACTGTCTTAATTTATAATTTCTGGACTACAGTAACTGTCTTAATCTATAATTTCTGGACTACAGTAACTGTCTTAATCTATAATTTCTGGACTACAGTAACTGTCTTAATCTATAATTTCTGGACTACAGTAACTGTCTTAATCTATAATTTGTGGACTACAGTAACTGTCTTAATCTATAATTTCTGGTCTAGAGTAACTGTCTTAATCTATAGTTTCAGGAGTACAGTAAACTGTTTTAATTTATAGTTTCAGGAGTACAGTAACTGTCTTAATTTAAAGTTTCTGGTCTACAGTAACTGTCTTAATTTCTGGGCTACAGTAATTGACACTTGCTCTAGGTTACCTTAAATCAAATATTTGATGAATTGAATTTTGCATGCAGTCTTAGATTTTCCCCAACCTTAAGTCTTCATAACAATCAAGTCCAAAGGCTGCCAGGATTTTGCCCAAATAATTTTTTGTTGTTTAATTTTAGAAAAATTACAAAAAGGGTGCGTTGACCATTAGATTTCAGCAGTAAATCAAGTTTTTTTTTTTTATAAAAATGGTGGATCATATAAAGACGCTAAAGCAGGATATGTCATTGGTGGCACAGTAATTACACCATTGATAAAACAGTGCAGGTTGGTTTATGTAAAAATACAGTTTTCACTCATGTGTTAAACAATACATTGAAGGTGGTGTGAATGCAAGAGTGGAATGGTCAGTAAGAATCTAGAAATGTCTGTCCTGACAGCCACAAGCACTTTGTACATACTTAAAATTTTTTAAAATCCTAAAGATTAGTTTTCTATGAGCAAAAAATATTTTTATGAACTCCTTCCGTACATTTCACCGCACGGTGCACTATGCCTATTTCGGCTGCATAGTGCGTTACTCTCAATTTTATTAGTGTGAACTGTCATCAAACCATTCTTTTTACATGTTTTGTATCATCTTGGTATTGGTGAAATCTAATACCTTATTCAATTATCTAAAAATTCATATATAGTATGTTCGATAAATATGTAGATTGATTGAAACCTTGAAAAATTGTCTCTGAAATCGCATCCGTTGCATTGATAAAAAGCTTCTGTGGGAAAAGAGTTACGGACGGAGTGATCATTAGTTGCACATACCGAGCTTTAGTTTGTTCTCTCAGCAGGTATAGTTCTATAGTTATATCAGCAATTTACCTGCAAGGTCTGTTTGGCAATATATTATTACACCTACACCTTACTGATTAAAGGTGTTGCAGGTAAAATAATTTGAATGTTCGGCTTCCTTAAAATAATTTGTTTCCACGAGAGTTTTAAAATTAATGAGATGTTAGTTTCTGTGTAAAATGTTTGAGAAATGCGGATACAACAAATGATATCATGTTTGACTAGTTAACACTTTAGTGTTTCCTTCTTTTCCTGCTACTATGTCGTTTATCCACAGCTGCTGGTATGGTTGATCTTTTCTCTCGTTCACTCTCAGTCTTCATGTTTCTCCTCCCTCGCCTCTTCCTAGATCCATTCTCACTATCACTACCACTTTCGGACACTTCTGAGCCACCTCTCACTTCAGAAGTCTTTTTGTCTATCCTCGAATCTGAGCTGTCATTACCACTTTCACTATGTGACTTCTCATGCCTACTTCTTTTCTTATCCTTGCTTCTTTCACTTTTGTATTTCTTCCTTTTAGTCTTTCTTTTCTTAGCAGAATCTGAGTCTAAACTTTTTCGTCTTTTCTTCCTGGTGACACTTTTGTGTTTGTGTCGTCTTTTGCTGTGTTTTCTTCTTTTTGACCTATGTTTGTTGCCGTCATCATCTGTGAGAGACCTGTCACTGTTGAAGGCATCAGGGTACAGCTCTTTGAAGCCTGCGTGGCCCCACCTGACAAATAAGACAAAGAAAAAATATATAAGCAGACCGTCATAAATTCCTTACATTTACATAATAAGTAGCTCATTACAAAAAAGAAAGAACTCCTTGAGTGTAGCTGGTAGAGAATATGGTGCTAGCGCCCCTATGATATTTTGAGTGATGTAATACAGGGCACCCTCAATGAGATAGAGTTGCTTGCATAGAACAGAGACAAATGGCGAGATTTAATAAAAGATCTTTACAAGGATTGAAAACTGCTAGAATAAAAATTTAGATAGGGGAAGAGTATCTGGGTCTATGCCCTAAGGGCCAGCTACGGCTCGGAAGGTCAGTAGACAGATTGATATAATATAGGGCAAGAAGTTAATTATCTAAAAAATAAGTAAAGGTTCCCTCCGCTCTTTGCTGGTGTATCGTAAATATGGGTGTTGGTGACCATATTTTTCTAAGAAAATGGCACAATTTTGAGTGGTGTTGGTATAATGCCAGATTGACTTTACTATAATATATATATATATATATATATATATATATATATATATATATATATATATATATATATATATATATATATATATATATATATATTTATACTTAATTTGTTTGCTGTTATAGGATTTGTTTTCCTTTTCCATTTGTGAGATATGATCCTGTAATAAAAACAAAAAAATGGAACCACTAATATCTTCAGTAATCAAGAAAAGACGATGGTCATATGTTGGACATGTGATGAGGAGAGATAATAACCGAATAACAAAGCAAGCCCTCATGTGGGAAACAACAGGTAAGAGGAAAAGAGGCCGACCCAGAGAGACACTGAGAAGAACATTAATCAGAGAGGCAAGAGCAGCAGAAATCGGCTCCCTCAATGAGATAGAGTTGCTTGCACAGAACAGAGACAAATGGCGAGATTTGATAAAATATCTTTAGAAGGATTGAAAACTGCTAGAATAAAAATTTAGATAAGAGAAAGAGTATCTGGGTCTATGCCCTATGGACCGGCTACGGCTCAATAGATAGATAGATAGATAGAAATGTCAACAAATTGTTGTTTTTCCTTTTATCCTCCCCTTTGACCAGGGACATTTCCTTGGTTTATGCGACATCAAACAACTTTTTGTGACTTTGGAAACAGCAAATAATGCTTTACGACAGCTGAACATACTGATGAATTTACAGCATCCATATGAATAGAGAAAATAACCGGCCCAAACAGTCAATTTTAGGTCATAAATCAACCTGAGACAGGAAATCCGGGTTCCCTGTGTGTATAATTGGTAAACACACAGTTGTGTGTCAAAAGTTCAAAGAAAATATTATCTTTAGTGCTCCTAATGTTACAATTAAGTGGTAGTATATTTACTACGGAATGTAACAAACCACGCCACAGGTGGGTATCACAATTAAGGGTTAAAGCAGCTTTTAGAACAGCAACAGAACATAACCAACATCTACTTGTAGTCTTCATAGACCAAAAAAAAGTTCAAGGGAATAAAGAGAACAACTAAAGGGAGACACTGAAGATATAAAGAGTAAATCAATATGGTATTGATGTATGCAAAAGTGTCTTCAACAGCTGCTGCATTGTAAGAACAGCAGTAGAACACACAAAATACTTTGAGGTTAAAACTTGAGTAAAGCGGGGATGTGTACTATCCCCACCCCCTGCTGCTCATCATGTACTAGACAAATAATATGACAAGCCCAAACAACATAGTAAAAACAAACTCATCTCCACAGACAACCAAGCATTAATCCACAAAAACACCTGAACAAACTAGACAGTATAGACACACAATTCTGAATGAGTGTTAACAATAATCGAATGAAAGTAATGAACATAACCAGTGAGAACATTCATGTAAGGATTGATGATAAACAAAATAGTTCAAGCAAGTGGGCATATTTCAAATATCCTGGCAGTCCGGTAACATGTAACAACAACAAGCAGCAGAGATAGATTCAAGACGTGATAAAGCATGTCAGATAATTGGCTAAAAGGCAACATGCTTGGTCAAATATATAATGACAACGTAGAAACAAAAATAGTGCTCTTCAACACAACAATTTGCTATCAATGTCAAACTTGGACTCAAGGTTCTAGAACAATCCATAAAAAAGATAGATACCAGAAATGTGTTAAATTCGGACTCTAAATTCTAAACAGTCAATAATTAGATAAACTACCACTGAAATAAATCAAATAGACTCTAGATTCTAAAACAAACAATAAATACAATTTTTAAAAATCAACTTGGACCCTAGATTCTAGAACCTGTAATGGCAGTGAGTTTGAGAGAAAGAATTAGAAATATATAAAAAAAAAAACTCAGAAGACAGTTGTGGACTATTCAAACATTAATGCAACAAAGTAGCAAACTGGAAGGTCTGGCCAGATAAGAAAGAACTAAACACCATCCACACAGCTATACTGCAACTATCAATAAATGCTAAAATGCCAAAATCAGAGCAGAAGTTCTAAAAAAAGATGGATCAATGTAATGCTAGATTTACTTAGATATACAATAACAGAAGAGATGAACAAAATGCAAAATGCCACTAACTATATCTTCCCTAGTCAATGAAAGGTAATTAAGGTAGGAGATAAGAAAGAAAAGAAGATTCAATAAACATGTTAAGAATTTTATTAAAGTGCACATCTTTGTTTGATCAATTCTACCTCTGTCTTCTACTCTTTTCTTTAGATTTGCTAGCCCAACCTTTCATTATGTCCAATAAATTTGACTTCCATCAAATACTTGAGGGGCATAGGACTGGCTATCTTGTACTGTAAAAGAATAAGCCACAAAAGCTTCACAATCATGGACAAGTCAAAGAAAAAAATAAACGTAAATCCGCCATCCAGGAAAGATAAGGGCTCTCTATCTAAGAGATATATGATGCAATCTGGAGAAAGCTGGAAGGAGTTCAGGTCATTGACTCACCTAGAAAATCTTCCAGAACTGGCACCTGGAAAGTACATACTTTAAATGAAGAAGGAAAAGCTGCACAAGTAGAAGCGGAAATGGCAAACTACAAAATAGATATTCTAAGAATGTGTGAGACAAGATTGTTTGGAACAGAAAGGATAAAACTAAACAGGAGAGATGATTTTATTATCAGAACACCAGGAACCTGGAACACAACATAGCACAGGGGTGTCAACAATGTTATCAAAGGAAGCACATAAAACACTGATAGATTGGGAAGCAGTTGGGCCTAGACTAATAAGAGCAACATTTAAAACAACAAACAATAAAATAAAAAATTATCCAGTGCCACACACCAACCAATCATAAGAAAGATTTAGTAAAAGATGAATTCTATAAAGAGTTGCAATGTCAGATGGATGGAAGATGAGCCAAAGATATAATCTTGATAGGAGATCTAAATGCAAAAGTAGAATTAGACAATCGAGGCTTCAAAGAGATCATGGAAAACATGGACTTGGAGAAAAGAATGACAATTGCGAAATATTCGTAAACTACAGTGCTCTTAATCAAATGAGCCTAGGAGTAACAATATTCCAGCATAAAAGAATACTTTAAAGCTACATGGGTGTCACCAGGTCATAGAACGGAGAATCAACTGACCACATATGTAATTAATAAACAGTTGAACCTTACATGATGTAAAAGTATATAGAGAAACAGATGTGGCTTCAGATCATCAATTGCTGCTAGCCAAACTTAAACTTAAAAGATATCATCATCAAGTACCAGGCCTGCTGGCGTAGGTGATCATGTCTCTCCACAACTTTCGATCTCGACAGTTATTTATCATTTTTGTTGTTGACCTTCTGCCAAGCCATTCTCTTAAGCTGTCTGGTATTTTTTCTCTTTGCCTCCCTCTATCTCTTCGTCCCTCAATTTTTCCAGTTGTTACAATATATTCCAGTTGTTCTCTTCTCATTACATGGCCAAACAATGATGATTGTTTTTAATTAAAAGATATACTACAACACATAAAGGTAGATAGTATTTCAATGTAGGGTTTCTTAAAGAACAAGGAATTAAAGATAAATTTGCAGTCACAGTATCAAACAAATACTAAGTCCTCCAACAACCAGAAAATACAATAAATATAAAAGATCATTGGAAACAGGTAAAGGATATATGGAAGGAGATGTGCAAAGAAACCATGGGGAAAAGAGAACCTAGAATAAGACATGGATGACAGGAGAATGTTAGAATAAAGAATGGATGATAGGAGAATGCTAGAATAAGGCATGGATGAGAGGAGAACGCTAGAATAAGGCATGGATGAGAGGAGAATGCTAGAATAAGGAATGGATGAGAGGAGAACGCTAGAATAAGGCATGCATGACAGGAGAATGCTAGAATAAGGAATGGATGATAGGAAAATGCTAGAATAAGGCATGGATGAGAGGAGAACGCTAGAATAAGGAATGGATGAGAGGAGAATGCTAGAATAAGGCATGGATGACAAGAGAATGCTAGAATAAGGCATGGATGACAAGAGAATGCTAGAATAAGGCATGGATGACAGGAGAATGCTAAAATAAGGCATGGATGACAGCAGAGACCCTGTAGAAAATTAAAGAAAGAATAAGAAAGCATACTAGCAGCTGGACACTATGGGTGGCGTAACTGTGGACATAGGAACATTGCCAAATTTGTTCTTCAATCTTTAATAGAAAAGGGGAGGATGGTGAAACAGGGATGTATGTAATGAGAGATTGATGAGGCTAAATGTGAAAAGGGGATCTGGTTGATCCAGACTGCTTAATGGGAACAGCAGATATATATCTATAATCAACATCTTACAGGAGAAATAGGTATGCATATGCTCCAAGAAATGCTGGGATGGGCAGCATAGTGGATATGGGTATGCCCCAACTGTGATGAAACTAATTCTATGAATAGAACTGTATCGGAAAAATTATTTAGTTTGGTAACATTTATTTCCTAAAAATGGTAATGGTAAAGTATGAGACTTGAATTGGCGTCTTAGCATGGGAGTTTTCACCCATATGTGCTCGGCTGCCTATCCAAAAGTGTTCAGAGACTTCTGAATAGTATCACTTCAAGCATCAAAACTCACGCTGTGAGGTGGCATTCCTCCCCTTCTCAGAGTACCACCCTGGTACCCATTTCTGCTGGTGGCTGGGTCAACCATGTGGGGTATTTTTTTTTTCCCCAACCACAAGTACAACTCACACAGCTTCCAACGGGAATCGAACATGGGTTGTCCAATCGTCGGTAGTCAAGCTGGGTGGTTTTCCCAACTAGGTTACAGAGGGCCCCTTCCTAGAAAAGACAGCTAGAGAAGAAATCATGGACAATTCTGCACTGAAGATAAATGCAATAGACCACATGCTGCAGAATCTATTGACCTTTTGAGCCGTAGATGGCCCATAAGGCATAGACCCAGATACTCTTTCTCTTATCTAAATTTTTATTCTAGCAGTTTTCAATCCTTCTAAAGATATTTTATCAAATCTCACCATTTGTCTCTGTTCTGTGCAAGCAACTCTACCTCATTGAGGGAGCCGATTCCTGCTGCTCTTGCCTCTCTGATCAATGTACTCTCAGTGTCTCTCTGGGTCTGCCTTTCTTCTTCTTACCTGTTGTTTCCCCACAAGAGGGCTTGCTTTGTTATTTGGTTATTATCTCTCCTCATCACATGTCCAACATATGCAGAATAGCACACCACAATTCGCTAATTAAAAAATGAAGAAGACATAATTATTATTTCAAAAATCAGTAAAAAAAAAAAAATAAATAAAAATAAAGACAATTAAAAGGTTGACTACAGCAACACAGACTGTTTTCCCTACCTATCAGGGTCAGCATCCTCAGTCTTGTGAAGCTGTCTCATCCAGAATGTACTTTTAAGATTTGCTGCAGCTTTCCTTCTTTCCTCATCACTGTTGTCATCCATGTGTGCCCTCTTCATACCTCGCCTAATGCTATATTCAAACCTCATGTCTTTCCTGAGGAATGTAAATAAACATGGACCTACATTAGACATGACTGATTTTAATTAACGTCTTCAGAACACAGATAAATCGGTGCTGATCGGTGATACACTGAGTTGTAAAGTGCAATACAACTTGAATGTCAACCAAACAAAGAGGGCAGCAAAACACAAACTATAAATATATATGTATTTGATCTGGAACTAAGGAAAAATACACAGCAAACAAGAGAAATAAGAAAATAATAAACAACCAGGTCCAAGACTAAGCATAATAAAATAATACTTTGCCACAAGATTAAAGAAATGATGAGGAAAGAAAGAAACCCCATCATGCCCAGGTGGCGCAAAGATATTAATTTTTTTTTTACCATTACCCATTTCTGGGTATATTAGTTAGCATAATGTTTGAGCCATCTTTACTTTTTTTAAATTTTAAACCCAGTACTCATATAAGGTTGGAAACTCGATAAAACTGATAAAATGACAGGAATATTTAAAAAGACAAGATCATATGAGCCAGTGGACAGGGAAGATGATGATGGATAAAAGAAAAAATAAAACTATCTTTTTTTTGTTCAAAACATTTTCACTTTTCTAGCATTGAGCCACTGACATAAGTATCTGTCTCAACTGTTCTATGGTCATCATTGTCCGAGGGCCTCCCACATAAGTATCTGTCTCAAATGTTCAAAGGCCATCATTGTCCGAAGGCCTCCCACATAAGTATCTGTCTCAAATGTCCAAAGGCCATCATTGTCCAAAGGCCTCCAACATAATTATCTGTCTCAAATGTCCAAAGGCCATCATTGTCTGAGGGCCTCCCACATAAGTATCTGTCTCAAATGTCCAAAGGCCATCATTGTCCGAAGGCCTCCCACATAAGTATCTGTCTTAACTTTTCTATGGTCATCATTGTCCGAGGGCCTCCCACATAAGTATCTGTCTCAACTGTTCTATGGCCATCATTGTCCGAGGGCCTCCCACATAAGTATCTGTCTCAAACATTCCAAGGGTATCATTGTCTGAGGGCCTCCCACATAAGTATCTGTCACAACTGTTCTATGGCCATCATTGTCCAAGGGCCTCCCACATAAGTATCTGTCTCAACTGTTCTATGGCCATCATTGTCCGAGGGCCTCCCACATAAGTATCTGTCTCAACTGTTCTATGGCCATCATTGTCCGAGGGCCTCCCACATAAGTATCTGTCTCAAACATTCCAAGGGTATCATTGTCTGAGGGCCTCCCACATAAGTATCTGTCTCAAATGTCCAAAGGCCATCATTGTCCAAAGGCCTCCCAGATAAGTATCTGTCTCAACTGTTCTATGGTCATCATTGTCCGAGGGCCTCCCACATAAGTATCTGTCTCAAACATTCCAAGGGTATCATTGTCTGAGGGCCTCCCACATAAGTATCTGTCTCAAATGTCCAAAGGCCATCATTGTCCGAGGGCCTCCCACATAAGTATCTGTCTCAAATGTCCAAAGGCCATCATTGTCTGAGGGCCTTCCATATAAGTATCTGTCTCAACTGTTCTATGGTCATCATTGTCCGAGGGCCTCCCACATAAGTATCTGTCTCAACTGTTCTATGGCCATCATTGTCTGAGGGCCTCCCACATAAGTATCTGTCTCAAACATTCCAAGGGTATCATTGTCTGAGGGCCTCCCACATAAGTATCTGTCTCAAATGTCCAAAGGTCTCCCACATAAGTATCTGTCTCAAATGTCCAAAGGCCATCATTGTCCGAAGGCCTCCCACTTAAGTATCTGTCTCAACTGTTCTATGGCCATCATTGTCTGAGGGCCTCCCACATAAGCACCTGTCTCAAACATTCCAAGGGTATCATTGTCTGAGGGCCTCCCATATTTTATGGGACCTGTCTCATACATTCCACGGGTATCATTGTCTGAGGGCCTCCCATATTTTATGGGACCTGTCTCATACATTCCACGGGTATCATTGTCTGAGGGCCTCCCATATTTTATGGGACCTGTCTCATACATTCCACAGGTATCATTGTCTGAGGGCCTCCCATATTTATGGGACCTGTCTCATGCATTCCACGGGTATCAGTGTCTGAGGGCCTCCCATATAAGCATGCCTACACTGTTCAAGTAATGCCATTTATCATGTCCACTCTAAGATGGCCATCTAAGGATCTCTGTGGCAGAGACAATGGCTGTGATCTATCTATCTATTGACCTTTTGAGCTGTAGTCGGCCCATAGGGCGTAGACCAAGATACAACTTCTATCTGAATTTTTGTTCTAGCAGTTTTCTTTTAAAGATATTTTATCAAATCTCGCCATTTGTCTCTGTTCTGTGCAAGCAGCTCTATCTCATTGAGAGAGCCGATTTCTGCTGCTCTTGCCTCTCTCATCAATGTTCTTCTCATTGTCTCTCTGGGTCTTCCTCTTTTCCTCTTACCTGTTGTTTCCCACATTAGGGCTTGCTTTGCTATTCGGTTATTACCTCTCCTCATCACATGTCCAACATATGACCATCGTCTTTTCTTTATTACTGAAGATATTAGTGGTTGATTGGCGATTTCTCTAATTTCCTCGTTTGTTTTGAATCCTTACCTATCTATACCAAGTATTTTCCTTAGACATTTATTTTCGAATGCGTTCAACTTTGTTTCTATGTAAATTAGCAGTAGATAATAGTGATAGTATTTTCGGCCCTAAAATAACAACAAAAATAGGATTCCGGAATGTACGAACAATGGCCGCGCTGTCAAAACAAGCACAAGTCAGGAGCAAGATGGATAGATATGATCTAGATATTTTAGGATTAAGCGAAATGCGCTGGCTTGGAACAGGTAGGAAATCTGTTGATAATAAAATAGTAGTTTTTGCTGGAAGGGAAGATGGAAAACACAGTGAAGGAGTAGGCATAATGATGACAGATATAGCTGCAAGAAGTTTATTAGGGAACCGGTAAATAGCTGTCTGATACGAACACGCTACAAAACAAAATATGGCTGTGATTACTGTCTAGTATATTTACAGGCATCCTGGATGGAGAGGACTGGGCCATACCAGGTTATCTTGGACTTAGACACAAATTACAAAAAAACTGTTGGAATGTGCCAGATATAATGATCTGATACTGGCCAACATACTTGGAGCTCATAAACTATCCAGATTAGGGATTTCAGAGTCCAGATGAGAAACACCATAATAACCATGTTGATTACATCCTGGTGAGAAGAAGATTTCAATCAGAGATAAAAACTGCAAAAAATATAAGTTTTCCAAGAATAGACACTCAAAGCGACCTTGAGTTGCTTATGACTACTTTCATCATCATCATCAAATACCATGTCTGCTGATGTAGGTGATCATGTCTCTCTACAACTTTCGATCTCGACAGTTATTTATCATTTCTGTTGTTGACTTTCTGGCAAGCCATTATCTTAAGCTGTTCTGGTATCTTTTCTCCCTTAACTTTCCCAGTTGTCACAATATATTCCAGCTGTTCCCTTCTCATTACATGGCCAAAAAATGATGATTGTTTCTTTTTAATATTGTAAATTAGCTCTATTTTTTTTGGTTTAGGCCCCTATCAGAACATTTTCATTACTCTTCTTAGCTGTCCATGGTATTCTCAACATTCTTCATGACTACTTTCATTCTCCATTAAAAAAAAGGTTATGTTTAGTCAACAGGTCATCCTTATTGTACATCGAACAAATCCATAACTGTTCAAATCTCCTCTGATGTATATTCCTCAATGTATAGCAAGTAATGACTTCCAGTATTGTATAAGTTAATAAGTCTTCTTTGGACTCCTGCATAGTGCTCCCGTCTGGCATCTCCCACCTACACATGATATTCGTGAAGTCTGTTCATGTCTATGGATTCAGGGTAATTTTTTTTAATCATCGGAAAAAAAAAATAAATAAAAAGTTAGTAGACCCAAAAGACTTTCTGACATTAAAACACTGAACGATTCTAACACTAAAGATGTTTTATAAGCAATGATAAGGAGGATATTTGGAAATGATAATCGTTACTGAAATATTGACTTGAAAAAACATATCCTTGGCTTTAAAATCAGGCTCATGTGCATCATGGTTATATAAAAAAAAAGTAAAGTACCCCCGTCACGCCTAGTGACGGCGTATAGGGAATATGGTGTTAGTGATCACAAATTTTACAGACCTTTGGCACATGATTTTTGGGGTAATGTGGTCGGTATTACGCCTGTGCAGCTTCACTTTCCCAGAAAAAAAATCCAGTACCCATTTACGGCGTGGTGAACCCGGAAGCCGTCGGTTGGGATCGAACCCTACCCCTTGTCCTTTGTAGTCCAGTTCACTAACCACTGAGCTATCGCGGCTCCCTATCATGGTTATATTAATTTCTATATAACTTTGTGAAACAAGGACACTCACAGCAGAGTTACAGAAGAAAATTCAAGCCATAGAGATGAATGTTACAGCAAGATTTTGGGCAGCCCTTACTTAGACCGTATCACAAATGAAAAAGTTTGCAAAATGATACAACAAATAATTGGACTATGTGATGATTTTATTTTTACTATTGTGAAGAAGTGGCAAATGAAATGGTTTACCCACATATCTCAATCTTCTGACCCACATATCTCAATCTTCTGGTCTAGGAAGACAAAAATTCTGCAAAGAACTGTGAAAAGAAGAAGAAAAAGAGGTAGGCAGAGAAAGAGATGTCTGGATAATATGACTGAATGGACAGGCCTTGACTTTGCAGATCCAAAGAATGACTGAAAATAGAGATCAATGGAGAAAGGTTGATTAAATCTGTCAGTGGTATCCCAACGGCACTAATGTTTATGGAATGAAGAAATTCTTTGGTATTTTATCCGATGATACAAGACTTTCAAATGTGAGGACATGACTTGCAATCCTACAGAACTGATTCCAATTATTCACAACCTGAAGTAAGGCTTTTCACATGTATAGATAAAATTTAATATGGTCTACTCATGCCCATTCAGCTTACATTCAAAGCAATAATGTTTTGTCTGTCTGTGTACAATCTCAAATTCAGGGTCACCCTGCCCAAATATTTAATTAAAAACATCACAAAATTATTATTTTGCCTTTACTCTTCAAAATGTAATAAATATAAAAAATAGAACAATTATTAAGCAATTTCAATGAAACAAAATTAAAACAATAAATTAAAAGTTACAGACAAATCCTTTCCTGTCATCATAAAGGAAGGAATTATGAATGTCTGGCTCCTTGAAATTCATGACTTGACCATCACTGCCATGTTTTCTTTCGTCTTTCGATTCCTCTTTCTTTGAAGACTTCTTTTTATCTGAATCATCATCATCGTCATCATCAGTAGAACTGTCACTTTTCATTCTCTTATAGAGCTGCCACATTTCTGATTCTTCAAGCAGCTGCAAATAAACAAAAATGTGTGCAATGTTAAAATATCTTTTTATGTTCTTTGATCACTCATCATCATCATGTGCCATACTGGTTAGCATAAACGATCATGGTCACAGTGCACCATATCAGTTGTTAACAGTGCCACGACACCAAGATATTTAATATTTTCTCTCTGTCATTCATGATCTCTCTTTTCCTGCATTTTGCCAATTGTATCCAAGTACTCCAACATTCTTTTTCTCATGATGTGCCAGAAAAATGTTGATTGTTTATCTCTGATATTTTTTAGCAACTCTCTTTGGTGATGGCACAGAAAATTTCCTCATTAGTCTTTTCAGCTGTCCAGGGAACCATCAACATTCTTCTGAGAAATCCCATCTCTGTGGCCTCTAATCATCTTTAAATTTGTTTGTCTACCGACCATGATTCACTTTTGATCACTCAAAGCAGATGAAATTAAGCTTTCTGATTTTGAGATTGTGGCTCTGCCCTATGTGCCGTCTTCGGCTCGAAAGGACAATAGATAGATAGATATGTTAGTGGATAGGTTGCTTGTCATCTTGAAGCATCCAATACTTTCCAGATTCTCTTGAGAGCTACAAATCACATATGTGCAGTTATTTTTTGGTCTTTAGAAGAGTTATCCATTGTTGATTAATTGTACATAACATGTTCAATTGTCTCTCCCTATCAGATCTGACACCATGCAACATTCAGGTTTCAATATAAAATGAGACTATGTCCTACAATCCTATCGGCAGTTCTGTTCTACTACTCCATCATCTTTTTGAGTTAATGCCAAAGTTAAGGTTGAAAATCTTGAATCTTCATGCCTGATGATTTTTGCTATTAAGTGGCAGACACTACACAAGACCAACATTGTATTTCACTGTATGTCCCCTTTCTGTGCAAGCCTCTTAACCTTGGCAAGTTAACTGATGCCTGATGTTGATGCTTTTCACATCAGTGTTCTTCCTGGTGTTTTTCTCAGTTAGCTTATTTTTCTGAGGCAAGACATAATGTGGGTCATGTGCATAGTCTGACATTTATTTAATAGCAAGGATCGCCAGAGTCCAGAATTTCTGCTTTACGTGCCATTCTTGGCTTGAAAAGACAATTGTTAGATGGTGGGTGAGTGGATGGGTAGGTAGGTAGGTAGAATTATAGATAGACAGACAGGCAGACACACAGACTGATACTGTATATAGAAAGACAGATTAGAGTCAGAACTGAACTCCACAGAACTGGAGATGGTGAGGCAGAGTGTGTTGTTTCCCTATTAATGGAACCATTCACAAAAATAAATAATCAACATTTTTTTGGCACATCATGAGAAGAGAAAAGTTAGAATACTTAGTTACAACTGGCAAAATAAAAGAAAGAGAGATTGCGGACAACAAAGAGAGAAAATACTGGATAGCCTGGTGTCATGGCATGGAAAACAGTCAACAACAGAACTGATACAATGCACAGTAGATAGAAGATTGTGGAAGGCCATGTTCGCCTACGCCAACCGCTCAACACAAATTGCTCAGAACATGGCAATCCACTGCCCTAAACTTACATGTCTATAAAAGGGGACTGGTTGATCTTGATGCAAAGTGCAGGTCTCAATACTGAGAGATTGTGAGTTCAAATCCCAGCTGTACCTTCTTCTTCTACCTTTTTAGCTCCCAGTGGAGCACAGGTCTTCAACAAACACTTTCCAAGTCGTTCTGTTTTTTGCCATTCTTTTAAGATCATTCCATGTCTTCCCCATCATCTTCAACTCTGCTTCTATCTGTCTTCTCCAAGAATTCCTTGGTCTTCCTCTTTGTCTTTTCCCATGGGGATTCCAAAAAAGGGCCTGTTGTGTAATACTCTCAGTTGGCTTCCGTAGTGTGTGTCCTATCCAGCGCCATCGTCTACGTTGTATCTCTTCTTTATCCACAGGTGTTTGACTGGTATATTTCCATAATTCTATGTTAGTGATTTTGTCCTGCCATTTCCATCCTTTTATTCTGCGTAAGCATCCATTAATGAAAGTCTGTATCTTCATGATTGTCAATTTTGTTTCACAGCCATTCACAGCTTCACATTTTTATGCCTTAACCATATAATAGGACCGCCTTAACATTTGAGTTAATAATTTTTGGGGATTTTTATTTGTGATTTCTCTCTGTGGCAACCACCCCCTGGTCTCAGCAGGAAGGCCTGGCTTGAAACGTCAATTACTCATCAATGGAAAAAAAATATGAGTACCCCCTGTGCACACGGCTGTCAGGGAAAAATGGATTAACACGCAAAATTCAGTTCCTAGTTTCTATGGATTTCACCAGAAGTGAAAGCTGGCGAACACACATTATAAACATAGAGAGGCTTGGCACAACAACCAGAAGATAACTGGTGGTGAGAAATAAAAACAAAGAATTGTGGTTACTCCTCTTAATATCTGCACTGGCTTTGAACTCATTTCTTATTATACAAAGTTCTTTTATGAGACATCTGTTTCATCTAGTTTATGCTCAGTTTCTTTTGTTGAATAGAAAGATGCATAGAATATCCACAGAAATTCAATAAAATGGTTATAACTTAAAATTAAAATATCACCTTTAAGAAACTGACTTGGCACAATGTAAATAAAAATTAAATTGAAAACTATTAAAGCAAATGAGCAGAGATGCCAAATGAAGATCTGTAAACTCCTCACAGTTTCTCAATTAAGAGATACTAAGCTGCTAAATGAAGATGAAGATCTGTGAACTCCTCCCAGTTTCAGTTAAGAGATACTCATCATCATCATCGCGTGCCTTATCCGCAACGAAGGTTGGCTACCATGGATCACCATTCTACTCTGCTTCTTGCTTTAATGGTGCAGGCTGTCATAGATTGATTTGTCCATCTTTTGATGTTACTCGTCCATGTTAGTCTTGGTCTGCCTCTTTTACCTTGTATTTTGCTTCCAATATTACTTTTAGTAGGCTGTTGTGTCTTTTAACATGCCCCAAAAATTTCATTTGTCTTGTCTTAATTGTATTTAGTAGTTCTCTTGTTATTTTCAGTTGTTTTAAAACTTCATCGTTTGTTATCTTTTGTTTCCATCGAATTCTACCTATTCTTCTATAAATCCACATTTCAAAGGCTTCAATTTTCTGTTCTGTTTTCTTGTCTAATGTCCATGTTTCTGCACCATACAGGAATATTGAGAAGATGTAACATTTTGCCATTCTTAGTTTCAGCCCTGTTGATGTTTGTTTTGTTATTCGTATATTTTTCATGGCTTTAAAATTACTTTTTGCCATACCTATTCTTTTGTTTATTTCAGTTTTGCGTTTGCCATCATTGGTTATAGTATGTCCCAGGTAGTTGTAACTCTGGACTGTCTCCAGATATATTCCCTCAACTGTGATATTTAATTGTAGGTCTTGAGAATTTTCTTTGTTTATGATCATAGTTTTAGTCTTTTTGATATTCATTTCCAGTCCATATTTTTTGCTTGTTATGTTTATCACATTAAGCAATTGTTGTAGGTCTTTAGGATTTTCTGCTAGGAGAACAGTATCATCAGCATATCTCAGGTTATTGATTATCTTTCCATTAATGTTTAGGCCTGGTATCTCTGAGATGTTTTTAAAGATTTGCTCAGTGTATAGATTGAACAAGCTTGGTGATAGGATGCATCCTTGTCTTACTTCTCTTTTTATGTCCATGGGTGTAGAGTTCTCCTTGTTATATCTTATTATTGCTGTTTGCTCCCAGTACAAATTACATATTAGTCGTATGTCTGCGTCGTCTAGATTTATATTCTTTAGGCAGTCTATAAGTTGGTTATGGTGTATTCTATCGAAAGCTTTGGTGTAGTCTATAAAGCAGGCATATATTGGTTTGTTTACTTCTGTGTACTTTTCAATCAATGTTCTCATGCTGAATATGGCTTCTTTTGTCCCACTGTTTTTCCTGAATCCAAACTGTTGCTCATCTAATTCAGTATTGATTTTATTCTGAATCCTTCCCTGTATAACTTTTAGTAAAATTTTTGTTACCTGGCTCATTGTTCTGAAGTCACTGCATTCAACTGCACCATTCTTTTTAGGCAATGCAATGAAAGTTGATGTTTTTAGATCGTTTGGTATGAATCCTGTATGGTATATGTCATTGCATATGTCTGTGATCACTTCGACGCCAAACTCTTCTAGAGCCTGTATCATCTCTATCTGTATATTGTCAGGCCCTGCTGCTTTTCCCTTTTTCATTGTTTTTATAGCTTTTTCTACTTCAGATTTCAGGATTTTATAGTTGTATGTACATTTTATGTCTGGCTTTTTGTCCCTTTCGTCATGAAATAATTCTGTTATATATTCTTGCCATCTATCTATTATATCTTTGATGTCTGTTAGTATTCTTTCCTCTTTGTTTGCAATACATCCGTTTCCTGCAGCTTTTTTGTCTTTATTCGTCATTCTCTTTATTTCTGTGTGTCTCTCTCTTAAGTTTTGTTTACTTTCCATAGTTTCGACTTCTAGACACCTTTGGTTGAGCCAGTCTTCTTTTGCCTTTTTGCACATTCTCTGTATTTCATTGTCTATATCCTTGTATCTGGCAGTGTTTTTCACTTGTCTTCTTTCTTCCATTTTTTCTAAGATTTTGTCAGTTATCCATTTTTGTTTTTGTTACTTTCCTTTTTGGGCAAGGTGTTGCAGGATTCTTGCATGCTGTTTTTTATGCATTGCCATTTTGTTGTGACTTTTTCCTCAGGATTTTCTCTTCTGTACTGCTCAATCCCCTCTTCTAGTAGCTTCTGATAATTGTTCTTTACTTGTACAGTATAAGTTTCTTTTACATCTTTCTGATTTAAAGCTGTTATACCTATTGGTGTTACTGAATTAGTTTTTTGTTTGTTTCTCTTTAATTTGATTTACATTGTAATCATTACAGGATTGTGATCTGAATTAATATCTGCTCCTGGATAGGTTTTGGCTTTTTTGACTCTGTTCCGGAATCTATCTTTTATTATTATGTAATCTATTTGATTCCTCTTCCTATTTCCAGGGCTTTTCCATGTGTATAATTTCCTTTTCTCTTGCTCAAAGTAGATGTTACATATCATCAGCCTGTTTTCTTCACAAAATTGAATTAATCCTTCTCCTCTGTTATTCCTTTTTCCTAGACCATGATTTCCTATTATGGTCTTATATTTACCTTTCCTACTTTAGCGTTCATATCACCCATTATAATCAAGATGTCTGAAGATTTCACTTGCTTCATAACTGTATTTAGATCTTCATAGTATGCTTCTATTTGTTCATATGTATAGTCTTGAGTATGTCTGTATTACTGCTATGTCAAATGGTTTTGCCTTCATTTTTAATAATATAATCCTATCATTGTATGTCCAATGGGTACTTATATATTTTTGTAGTTCTCGTTTTATTAATATGCCTACCGCTCTTTGATGTTCTGTTGTGTTACCTGAATATATAAATGCATATTTATCATCTTGTATGTATCCACTTTCTTTCCATCTTGCTTCTGATATGCCTATAATATCTATGTTTAATCTACCATAAGATTTTCTAATATTCCTTGTTGGTATAAGGAAGGTCCTAACATTCCATGTAGTTATTGTTAGTTCGTTCCTAAAACAATAGTTAGAATTTCTCTCCATGGCTTTTTTTGGAATGTTACATGATGAGGCTCCAATCTCTTTCACGGTGATCTGCCATATTCGTCTTTCATGTTCTGAATATGCCTCATGTGTACCACACACTTTGCTGTTTTCACTTTCTAGTTACACATAATTTCACAACTAGACTGTCGCGTAAATCATTTAAATATTAATATATCAGCAAGAGCCGAATTATAAAAATGACCACACGTAGCTGCCATGACTGGCATGACACCGGAAACACATTATAAAACATTTCACTGGTATTTAACATCTGAATGCAATATCACAGTAACTGAGTAATAATAGCAGTCAATAATTGTGTTATGTATCATACTTTACATCACTATTATTTAGGTACTTCGATATCTCTAGAGACGCCTTCACCGGTTGTGACGTCACTTAAGTAAATATAGGTGGCCAGGACGCCGTGTGAAAAAAATCTCCGAATTTTTACATCGTATGCAAATCGTTTTCCGATGATGTTTCCGGAAGCTATTTATAGGAAACTTAAGTTGTTTCCTAACAATGAGAGTTCCGTCCGCCTATTTAAAAAGTCGGAAGTGATTTAAAACGATTGTATTTTGTCTTACAACGCATGTTCCAGCTACATACGACGGTCTCATCATATTTTCACCCGAAAAAAAGCATAATGCAGTAAAATAATATGGATATTTAGATTTAGCGTCCATTTTTACATAAGTGTGTGAAATTTCACAATGATTCGTGTTAGGATGTTGCGGCAATCGCGAAAATGATGCCCCTGCTCGCTCCATAAAATAACATGGCCGATCGGCGACTATTTCGAATGTTGAACTTTAATTCATTGCAGAAAAAAATCCTGCGAACGTAGGTTTAAATAATAAAGATAACCTGATTCTATAACCACTTCTACATATTTGTGGGAAATTTTAAATGGATATGATAGCCCCTATTGAAATTATCGGCATTTGAATAATCTCACCATTATCGAAAATTTTCCCCATTGGTAGCATGGCGGCGATCTAGCTGGGATCAAAGACTATGTCCACTGTTGAACTTAAGTCATTGCAGAAAAAAATCCTGCGAACGTAGGTTTAAATAATAAAGATAACCTGATTCTATAACCACTTCTACATATTTGTGGGAAATTTTAAATGGATATGATAGCCCCTATTGAAATTATTGGCATTTGAACGACCACACCATCATTATACAAAATTTCCGGTTTTCCCCCATGCTTGGTCTCTTCAACCATCATCAAGTGCCTCTAACTCAGACTCACTCAACGTTTTTTTTTTGTTATTATACATTGTAGTTATAAGTTAGTTATATTTAATTTAAAATGTAGTATTTCCAGTTGCCTAATATTAATAAATATTCCCAATTATTGAATTGAAAGTTTTTTTTTATTTATATACTGTAAATACATATATTTTTTTAATGAATAAAAAAAAATTAATAATAAAATTATACTTCTTATACACATAAAATAACAATAATAATGATGTGACTTCTTTAGCAGAAATTCAGTATTATTTTTATGTGAATCATAGAAATTTATAATTATTCTTACATAAATTGCAGAGAATTACTGTTATTTTTGACGTAAATTCCTGAAAATTACCGTTACTTTGATATAAATCAATTTAAATGACTTATTTTTGACGCAAATCAAATAAAAAGTATTATTTTTTTTTTATTGTACACCAAATATAATGATTATTTTGAAAATGTACACCAAATGTAATGATAATAATTTTAATTTAATAAAAAAAAATTTGGCTTCTTATTTAAAATTTGGCTTTCTTTTTGCATGGCCAACCTGGCGCTATGGTATTTTCTTCTTTGCATCATTTAACACAGAAATAATTCACTTAAAAATCGTAACTTTTTTTCTAATTGTCGTACAAACATGATTCAGGTATCACTGTTTTACTCACTTCGAGGGCTATTTAGCTATCCTGGTTTCAATTATTAGAAATTATTTTTAAAAAAAGCCAAAGTACCTATATTATTATTATACTACTATAATATTTGTGTTTTGTTTCAAAGCTTTGTTGTTATTTCACACAAGGCCAAGGTAATCACAAAACTGTTATACTAACCCTATTGTGAGTATCTGTATGTCTCATCACATTGCGTATCATTGATTTTGCCCCATGGTGAAGTCCAACAGTTGATGGTGGACGAGTGGGACGTGTAACTGTCGATTCCTCAGTCATTTTTCTTTCGTTTTTAAGATTCTTCTCAATATAATAAAAATAATTATATATTAATATAAATTAAATCTCTCGAACAGATCTACTATACTATATTATTATTCAAGTTTCAAGAACAGAAATGGAGTTGAGTACATCTAAAACTGACATTATTATCCCTCTTGTTTGAGACGACTGTTCACCGTCAAGAGCAATGAACAACTTTCAACAGTAATAATTGACGACAATCAGCTCAAACACACCACATAAACGCAGACTTCGTTGAGAAAACGTTCATATCATATCGACGATTATCGACGACACGACGTCGACAGGTGTTCATCACCTGCATCACCACCATAGTTGAGAAAACTGATATTTTTCTGATTAAAACTTGACTAAATCAATACTAAAAAGCGTGTATCATGATAGTAAATAAATCACTATAAAATCGTTAACAATTTATAATAAAAATAAAAAGCATAAAGTAAATTTAATATAAAATCGCTGCTCCAAGGCAGTGTTTTCATTATTCAACAATAAAGAACAGCCATCTTTGTTTCACTTAATACTTTAACCGAGTAAAAATGAAGACTCACAGGAAACGAAACAAAATATTTTTTAATCTTTTGTTTTTTTTAGACGCATCGTTTTATCTCCAGCGTTTCTTCATTAAAAAAAAAAAATATATATATATATATATATATATATATATATATATATATATACATATATATATATATATATATATATTAAAAAGAAGTATACAAGAATTCTGTCATTTCATTCCATAAAACGGCGAGGACTGCAAATATACAAGACCTCTGAAGCTCTGATCTGCTAACATTTATCAAATGGAAATAGGATGACCACACTTTTTAGATGCAACGGAACTTTCTTCATCTTTTTCTACTTCTGTTCTTCCTCATTTGCCATTCAGCGTCGAGGGGAGATATAATTCGCGGTCTTTTGCTCTCATATTTACCTCTGCTGTTGTTATTTTCCCTGGTGTTTCTAATATTCCGTTAATTCATCTTTTTCGTGGTCGGCCCTTGGGCCTTGTGTTCTTGAAGCGTTTATTGAAGGCTCGTTGTGTTGTGCTATGATCTTTCTGCATTATCATGTGGCCAATCTATTTGATCTGTTGTTTCTTTACATATCCTATGGTGGGGGTTCTTCCTAATTTTTGTGTTCTCAGAATTGACATTGGTAGTACAACATTGGAATGACGATTGTATTGTAGAGTGTTCGTTTTACTTCTAGAGATATTTCCTTTTTGGACAATAGTGGTGATAGCTGTCCAATGATTTGCCAAGCTTTGTTGCATCTTGAGTTTATTTCTGCTGTTTGTGAATTGTCGTTTGTCACTAACTTCCTAGGCATTTACATTCATCCACTTGTTTTAGTTGCCTGCCGTATATAGTTATGTTGATTTTCTGTTTCTCCTTTGTGATATTCATGACTTCTGTTCTGCATATGTTGATTTTCATGTTGTATTTTGTACCTGTGCTCTTGAGTCTATTTAAGTGATCTTGTAGATATCCTATTTTTTTCATGAATTAGTGTCTGATCGTCCGCAAATAAAAGCTCGTTGATCTAATCTATCTCCAATGGGTTGGCTAACTTGCATGTATAGTCCATGTATGTAATAAGCAGTAGGGGGATAGTACGCATCCCTGTCTTACACCTGATCAAACTTCGAAGTGGTCTGTGTAGCCTGCTGCTGTTCTGACTGTGTAGCTGCTGTTGATGTAGAGACTTTTAATTAGGTTGGTTAGATGTTGGCTTACTCTGTAAGTTGTTAGTATCTCCCACAGTTGTTCTCTGTTTACTCAGTCAAATGCCTTTTTCTGGTTGATGAAAGCTATGTACACATTTTGTTTGTGTGATGTCGTTTTCTCTTCTAGCTGTTTTGTGGTGAATAGAGCATTAGTAGGACATTGGGATGGCAAAACCGGGACGGACAGGGGATATGTTATATTATTTCTTGCCGAAAAAAAGATAAAATCAAAGCTGAGTTGCATAAACACATTGACCTTATTAGTGTTATTCGGTGCCAGAAAACAATCAAAAATTTAGATAGAGTAGATGTAGACGTAGAGATAGAGTAGAGGTAGATGTAGAGATAGAGTAGAGGTAGATGTAGAGATAGAGTAGAGGTAGAGGTAGAGTAGAGGTAGATGTTGAGATAGAGCAGAGGTAGAGGTAGATGTAGAGATAGAGTAGAGGTAGATGTTGAGATAGAGCAGAGGTAGAGGTAGAGGTAGATGTAGAGATAGAGTAGAGGTAGAGTAGACGACGTAGATGTAGACGTAGAGGTAGACGTAGAGTAGAGGTAGAGGTAGACGTACAGTAGATGTAGAGGTAGACGTAGAGGTAGACGTAGAGTAGAGGTAGACGTAGAGTAGAGGTAGACGTTGAGGTAGAGTAGATGTAGACGTAGAGGTAGACATAGAGTAGAGTAGAGGTAGAGTAGATGTAGAGGTAGACGTAGAGGCAGAGTAGAGGTAGACGTAGAGGTAGAGTAGAGGTAGACGTAGAGGTAGAATAAGGGTAGACGTAGAGGTAGAGTAGAGGTAGACGTTGAGGTAGAGTAGATGTAGACGTAGAGTAGAGGTAGACGTAGAGTAGAAGTAGACGTAGAGGTAGACGTAGAGTAGAGGTAGACGTAGAGTAGAGGTAGAGTAGAGGTAGACGTAGAGTAGAGGTAGAGTAGAGGTAGACGTAGAGTAGAGGTAGAGTAAATGTAGACGTAGAGGTAGACTAGATGTAGACGTAGAGGTAGAGTAGATGTAGACGTAGAGGTAGAGTAGATGTAGACGTAGAGGTAGAGTAGATGTAGACGTAGAGGTAGAGTAGATGTAGACGTAGAGGTAGAGTAGATGTAGACGTAGAGGTAGAGTAGATGTAGACGTAGAGTAGATGTAGACGTAGAGGTAGAGTAGATGTAGAGGTAGAGTATATGTAGACATAGAGGTAGAGTAGATGTAGAGGTAGAGTATATGTAGACGTAGAGGTAGAGTAGACGTAGAGGTAGAGTAGATGTAGACGTAGAGGTAGAGTAGATGTAGACGTAGAGGTAGAGTAGATGTAGAGGTAGAGTAGAGGTAGACGTAAAGATTGGCTACGTTTTATCACGATGGTACCATGATTATTTCTCCTGTGAAGTCATAATGAGCTACAAATGTCGGCCCTTCAGCCCTTTATCCTACAACTCCTCACACTCCACTACACATTTTTATCGTACAACTAGCATAACCGTCAATGTGGAAACACATAGTCTCGATGTGTTCTTTGACCACCAACTTCCATAACAGAAAATATTCCCTCAACAAGTGTGGTACTGGATGACAAAGAATATGTTTACCCTTCTTCCGGGACAAGTGGATTCCTGTCTGTGTGGTCATTCTTCCATTTCGGTCCCGGCTGACAGACAAGTCATTTGAGCTAAGTTTTACTATTTTATATATATATATATATATATATATATACTCTCCTTTTCTTTCTATTTATACATCTACTACTCATCCTATATCCCCTCATGTAGCTTTCTTCTTTTTTCATTTCTCTACATCCTACTTCCTTCTTTTCTGTCCACCTCTTCTTTCTTATGATCATGTAGTTATAGATAACTGTGCTTCATCGTTTGTTTTCGTTGTCCTTGTACTCTGAAGAAGGCCACGGGTCGAAACGTCAATATTGTGTTGTGTTCCTCCCTTGTAAAGCTGTCTTAATACCTTGGAGTGTTTAACACTCCCCACCGCTGGTTCCTGACAAAGAATAAGCTCTACAATACTCTACAAGATCATAAATGTCTTGAAATTCTCAGAATCTTCATTCATGAAAATAAATCTGTACTCAATTATTATAAGCATAAATGCTTAAAAACTGAAACAAAATGGACATTTAAAAACTTAAACAAAATGGACATTTAAAAACTTAAACAAAATGGACATTTAAAAACTTAAACAAAATGAACATTTAAAAACTTAAACAAAATGAACATTTAAAAACGTAAACAAAATGGGCATTTAAAAACTTAAACAAAATGGACATTTAAAAATTAAACAATTGATGGAACATCATCATCATGTGTCATACCGGTTGGCGTAGATGATCGTGTCCTTCCATAATCTTCTATCTACAGTGCATCGTATCAGTTCTGTTGTTGACTGCTTTCCATGCCATGACACCAAGCTATCCAGTATTTTCTCTCTTTGTCGTCCGCGACCTCTCTTTCCTTTTATTTTGCCAGTTGTAACCAAGTATTCCAACTTTCCTCTTCTCATTTTGTTCCCGAAAAATGTTGATTGTTTCTTTCTGATGTTTTTTAGGAGTGATTGATGGAACAGCCAAGAAATTTGAAAAAAAGGTACTGCACCGTTCAAAACTATACGGATTAATATAATATTTGTCCAATATAAACTATTGATAGTATATTCATCTAATGGAAAATAAAAACAGGTAAAAGGTGAGTTGTGAAACCCTTCTTCTTAATTCTCGATTCCCGTGCCGTGTGACGTCACATAAGGCTTACAGTGTTTTTCTCTACGTATCTCTATTCTGGGCCAGATGTTCCAACTTGTTTAATGAGTCTACGCCTGCCAACTTTGCGTCTCTTATAAGTGTTCTTTTTAGTGTCTCTTTAGATCTTCCCCTTTTCCTGTATCTTGATGTTTTCCAAAGAAGAGCCTGTTTTGGAATTCTCTTGTTGTCTTTTCTCAGCACATGTCTGACATGTGTCCATCCTGTTTCTATAATTGTAGATGATATCTTTGGTTGTATGGACATTTCTATTATTTCAATATTAGTCTTGAATTCATTCCGCTGTACACAGAGTATTTTTCTTAGGTGTTTGTCTTCAAAAAGTGTTAGTTTTGTGCTCATCTCTTTTGATCTTTCTCAGCTTTCACATGCAAAGGTAAGTGTTGATAACAAGTTTGAGTTGAATATTCTAAATCTGGTTTTCTTGCTCATTATTTTTTATTTTCATATTTTGTCCAGGTTTTTTAAATTCGTTGCTACTTTTCCTATTCTGCTTCAGATCTCTTTCATTGTTCCACCATCTTGATCTAGACAAGTTATCTATTTTTGTTAAATTCAAGGATTTTTTTTAAATGTCTCAATAGTTGACCGGAACGCGTTCCAGGCCGCTCAGGCTGGGAAAAAGCGCATTGGATATTTCCATTAACTTCTAAAAGTAGCGATAAGTTTGATGATAGTTTATCACCTTCTATTTGGTGATAACAGCCACCATTTTTACTGAATTGCAAATACTTCAAATACCCGATTCAATAGTTTTCTTGCCGGTGCTATCCACGAAAGTTTCCTGGACAGCTAAAAAGACCAATGAATTCTCAAAGAGGCCAACACAAATAGGGAGCTCCTAAAAACATTAGAAAGAGACAATCAACATTTTTCGGGCACATCATGAGAAGAGGAAAGTTGGAATACTTGGTTACAACTGGCAAAATAAAAGGGAAGTGAGATCGTGGACGACAGAGAGAAAATACAGGATAGTTTGGTGTAAAGGCATGGAAAACAGTCAACAACAGAACTGATACGATGCACGGTAGATAGAAGATTGTGGAAGGATATGATCGCTAACGCCGACCGGCATGGCACATGATGACGATGATGCTATCCACGAAAGAGAGAAAAATAAATACAAAATAAAAGACATCGCAAGTTTGAAGTCGCAAGGTATTCAACGTGCCACATTAAAGACAGTAAATCAGTTCAGGGGAAGAGGCATGTCTATAACACTCGAAAAAAAACAATTCACAAATAATCAACAGAAAGAAAGACGAACGAACACACAGCCCGAAGCTGGATCGAACCCTTTATCCCCAACACAGCGTTTGGCTACGAGAGACTATGCATTACGGTACACGACCAACTAAACAACCCTGAATAAAGTAGCTATCTTTGGCGATATCTTTCATCTCAATACCTTCAGGATAGAAATGCCAGAGTACAAGTTCAAGGTCAACTAAGTAAGAAGGTCTCTATCAAACAAGGTGTCCCACAAGGCGGAGTCTTGTCCCCAACACTCTTTTTAAATTTCATATATGACATCGTAAAGGACATTCCACCCAGAATACACTCAGCAATATACGCAGATGATCTGGCGTTATGGGCTCGCGAGGAAAGTATGTCGGTGACTGGACCCAGGATGCAAGATGCCCTAGGTGAACTTGAAAAATGTACGAACACCTGGTTCTTACCAATCAACGAAAAAAAAAATTACATATACAATTTTCAGGGAGCCGCGATAGCTCAGTGGTTAGTGAACTGGACTACAAAGGACAAGGGGTAGGGTTCGATCCCAACCGACGGCTTCTAGGTTCACCCAGCCTTAAATGGGTACCGGATTTTTTTCTGGGAAAGTAAAGCAGCACAGGCGTAATACCGACCACATTACCCCAAAAATCATGTGCTGAAGGTCTGTAAAATATAGGGTCACTAACACCATATTTTCCTATACGCCACTTGGCGTGACGGGAGTACTTTACTTTTTTTTTAAAATACAATTTTCAGCCTATCAAGAAACACACTATCTGCAAACTTGAAGATAAAAGACCATACACTCCCTATTGACCAAAACCCAACATATCTAGGCGTCACCATGAATCGCAGAATGACTTGGAAAAACCAGATAGACAGAGCAAGGAATAAAGCCAGAAAACGAATTAATATTATGAAGAAATTGGCAGTAACGGACAGGGGAGCAGACATCAGTATTTTGAAAAGACTGTACGTAGGAAGAGTCAGACCAGTTCTAGAGTATGGAGTCACAGCCTGGGCTATGGCTTCCAAATCACACCTTAGCAAAATTAACAGAACACAGAACAAAGCTGCCCGTATCATCACTGATGCTATGAAATCTACACCCTTAGATGACAGACGGGTCACTAAAGTATTGCAACAAGCGGAGAAATATAGAAGGCTCCTTAGCCACCCCCTGCACCAAAGAATAACTGGTTCCGGAATTGTACGACTAAAGAGGAGCAACTTCGCTGCATTTGCCAATTAACTAAGTACTGGAGACCCAGTACTTTTCCAAACAATATCGAAACCCTTGGGCCCATCTGATATGTCTCCTCATGGGAAACATAAAATACCAGAACTTAAGGAAAATATAACAGGAATCATAAAAAAATTCACCCAATCAGACACAGAAAGAAAACACGTAGCAGAAAAACACATACACGATACCTACCCACAGGACTCTTGGTCCCACATATACACAGATGGCTCTGCTACAAATACCACCAGAAATGGAGGGGGATGTGTGTTCTTGATGCTGAATAATCAGGACGAGATCACCAAGTCAATAGCTACTGGAAAATTCTCAAACAACTTTAAAGCAGAAAGTGAGGCCATCGGAGATGCTGCAACACTGGCTACTCAACACAAAATTAACATGCACAATAAATTGGTGATTCTGACTGATGCACTGTCAGTACTATCAGCTCTAAAAAGCCCCAAGAACAATGAACTAGATGACTTGAGAACAACCCTGGACCAACTATGCAATAACTTCCAGAGAGTAATCATTCAGTGGATACCATCACACTGTAATATACACGGGAACGAACGCGCAGACAAATTAGATAAAGAGGGAGGGAGATCACCACAAGAGAACCATCTGTTCAGTTATGATGAAGCCAAATCCATCCTCAAAGGTCAGTTCTATGAAAAATGGAAACGAGAACAACCAAAGCATAACGAGAGTGACGGATACCACCAACTATCAAGGAGGGATCAAGTCATCATACTTCACCTACACACCACAATTGAATGAGAAATCACATGTTCACCAAATTCAAAATAGGTACAACTAGCCTATGCCACTGTACACTGGACAATATGACTACAAAACATGTTCTACAGGATTGCCCCCAGTACACAGACCTGAGAAGAGCAATGTGGTCTACGCCCACCTCCCTGGTAGAAAAACTATATGGAGCAATCGATTCACTTAAACAGACAGCTGACTTCATGAGAAAGTCTGGAATCCTACTCTGATTGAGTCTTGATCGCAGAGAGAGAGAGAGAGAGAGAGAGAGAGAGAGAGAGAGAGATGCACGTGTAATTGTGACTATAGATAGCATAGAGTTACGAACAAAACTTGGGAATAAATTGTGTATCTGTATTTTCCTGTTAAGACAAGTATCTCCCGGAAAGTCTTGGGCTGAATACTTGCGTTGCAGACAAACCGTTATAGGACGAAACAGCGCGAATAGAAGTTTCCAGTAATTTAGAATGAAGACAAATAATAATATTTGATCGTATGCTGTAAACATACCCCTTCCTCTGAAATGTTTGAATTGAATGTCGCCTCGGAAGTTTCCGTTTATAATAATACAATAATGACACATGTTGCAAAAACATGACAAAGACGTTATTATATTGAGCGTTTCCTCTTTCCCTGCGTTTTTTTTTTTTTGTTACGATTACTCCTCGTTAAGGGCGCAGTTGCGCTATATTATGGTTTATAACATACTGTCACATTTGCGCTATGTGGCCAAAAACACCTGGCATCAACACGACATAAAACACTGTACTTGTTAGTAAAGTTATTATGTTTCCTGGACCACTGCTGGAAGGCGGAGTAAGATCTTGATTAGTTCTCTCTCGTTCACCCTGGTGTTTACTGTCAGTTGTGAGTCACTAGTAGCTTTCAGGTGCATCCTGGTCAATGTCTTGGCCTTGACCCTAATCGTATAATTATGTTGTAATACATGCATGCGTAGTACAGACGATGGTCATATGTTGGACATATAATGAGAAGAGATAATAACCGAATAGCAAAGCAAGCGCTCACGTGGGAGACAACAGGTAAGAGGAAAAAAAGAAGACACAGAGACACTGAGAAGAACATTGATGAGAGAGGCAAGAGCAGCAGGAATCGGCTCCCTCAATGAGATAGAGTTGCTTGCACAGAACAGAGACAAATGGCGAGATTTGATAAAATATCTTTAAAAGAATTTAAAACTGCTAGAATAAAAATTTAGATAAGAGGAGTATCTTGTCCTATGGGTCGGCTACGGCTCGATAGGTCAATAGATAGGTAGATAGACATGCATGCAGTTTCGACACAACCTCAGTATTATTTTGTTTCGTTATCCTATATCGTAAAACAGTACAATTGTTTTATTTGCTGTTCTTGTCTTTATTCACTGGATAAATACACGTTTATTATTTGCAAACGAATCGTTCAACTATATCTTTTTAATTCGTTCAGCTCAGAGTATTAAGCACAAGGGGGAAGCAACTACGTTATTTATTAATCTTTTAAAAATTAAACAGTTATCGTTTTCTTTTCTTTTTTCATTCTTTTCTCTTTTTTTTTTTTGGGGGGGGGGGGGGGGGGCAAGCCCGGGTTCTAGGCGCAATAGAAGCGGTGGTGAATTTAAAAATTTAGGCAAATTAATCAGTAGTTTCTTCATGAGGATACTCTCCCCTGATCTCTTGTGTAGTGAGATCCGTTGTCTAGTCGTCTGGGATAACGGCAATAAACAGGAGGTTCCGTGTGCATTCGCGCACGTTAAAAAATCATTGGCAGTTAAATCGAAAAGAATAGGCCATAAATATGGCCGCTTCCCTGGTAAAAAAAATGTAAACGGAAACTTAGCCACTCCGTGGATCCCAGGCCGTCACTATTTTTGTTCTTCGCGTGTCCTAGTCTCCCTACAAGGTGTCAGGTCAGGTACTTTTACCTGCTACTGTATGCA